>JAMWET010001336.1:242500-255000 GCA_024036415.1 Prochilodus magdalenae | reverse complement strand
GCCGAGTGGACGGGTCGGGGACAGGCTCCTGTTTTTTAAGCATATGGACTGTGCATTAATAATCCCTACCATGTTCTTCAGTGATCTGGAGCAAGTATTGAGTGGGTGGTGGATCATTCTCAGCACTGCATTGACACTGATATGGTGGTGGTGGACACCTTGGGGTCACTGCTAGACTGACAATCGTCCACCAACCCAAACTATCCAGCCAACAGCATCCTGAGGGCAGCGTCCTGTGGGCAGAGTCCTGTGGGCAGCGTACTGTGGGCAACGTCCTGTGGGCAGCGTACTGTGGGCAGCATCCAGAGGGCAGCATCCTGAGGGCAGAGTCCTGAGGGCAGCATCCTGTGGACAGTGTCCTGTGGGCAGCGTACTGTGAGCAGCATCCAGAGGGCAGCATCCTGAGGGCAGAGTCCTGAGGGCAGCATCCTGTGGACAGTGTCCTGTGGGCAGCGTCCTGTGGGCAGAGTCCTGAGGGCAGCATCCTGAGAGCAGCATTTTGAGGGCAGTGTCCTGTGGGCAGAGTCCTGTGGGCAGAGTCCTGAGGGCAGCATCCTGAGGGAAGCATCCTGTAGGCAGAGTCCTGAGGGCAGAGTCCTGAGGGCAGCTTTCCGAGGGCAGAGTCCTAAGGGCAGAGTCCTCTGGGCAGCGTTCCGAGGGCAGCGTCCTGTGGGCAGCGTCCTGTGAGCAGCGTTCTGAGGGCAGCGTCCTGTGGGCAGCGTCCTGTGAGCAGCGTTCTGAGGGCAGCGTTCCGAGGGCAGCGTCCTGTGGGCAGCGTCCTGTGGGCAGCATTCTGAGGGCAGCATCCTGTGGGCAGCGTCCTGTGGGCAGCGTCCTGTGGGCAGCATTCTGAGGGCAGCGTCCTGTGGGCAGCTTTCTGTGGGCAGCGTTCTGAGGGCAGCGTTCCGAGGGCAGCGTCCTGTGGGCAGCATTCTGAGGGCAGCGTCCTGTGGGCAGCGTCCTGTGGGCAGCGGCCTGTGAGCAGCGTCCTGTGACCACTGATGAAGACCCAGAGGACGACCAACACTGCGCTGTGCAGCAGCAGATGAGCTATCGTCTCTGACTGTCCATCTACAAGGTGGAGCAGCAAGGTAGGAGTGTCTAATAGAGTGGACAGTGAGTGGACACAGTGTCTCAACACTCCAGCAGAACTGCTGTGTCTGATCCACTCACACCAGCACCACACACACTAACACACCACCACCACGTCAGTGTCACTGCAGTGCTGAGAATGACCCACCACCCACATACTACCTGCTCTGTGGTGGTCCTGTGGGGGTCCTGACCATTGAAGAACAGGGTAATACAGTATACAGAGAAACAGATGGACTACAGTCTGGACCTGTACACCTACAGAGTGTCCTGTATGGTCAGTGGAGCTGATAAGATGGATACTAGGGGACCAGCTTCTAAGACTGAACTTGGGATGAGTGGGAGAGCCGGGATGGAAGCTGTTGGGAAGGAGCTGCTGCTGCTCAAGGCCTAACCATGGTGCTAATTGCTTATCAAGGCCGTGTTCACTTTAATCAGGTACGTCAGTCCAAAAATCGGCAGCACAAATGAACAGAGAAGCACTGTGAGGACGCCTAGGAGGAGGCAGCATTGACTGGCGCGCGCCTCCTCGGAGAGAGGCTGCACAAAGCGCTTATTTACTTTCCGCTCATTACTCATTAGACTGATACAGTGCGCGCGCAGAACGCACACCACTGACAGTCAATCCAATCCGGTTCCGTTCTCCTACACTACAGCGGAATCTGATTAGCCACCGCGAGGTCTGAACGCCGGGAAAACGTTTGTGAGTAACGGAGGCGCTGCCCCGACGGCTGTCTGTCAGCTTGGGGTCACGCCTGCACGGAGGCATGATTCATTAGGAGGAAATGGCAGGCGCGTATTCGGAGCGACCCCTCTGCTCCAATACCGCCGCGCAGGAGGGAGCCCGGGCGATACCATCGGCTGGAAATTGAGGCCCCAGCCTCACTGTATCTGGGTGAGTCACGAGAGGTGACAACACGCTAAGGCTTAGTTCCAGTTGTCACGATGATGGCGATGTCAGGCCTGCTGACAGTCACTAGCTGTGACAGCGAGGACCTGGCATCCTCTTCAATTTCCAGTTTGAACCCGGGAGGTGCTTGACAGGGCCTCTTCCAAACGGGGGGGTGAGCTGTGATCTGGTGCTGCCCCCTCGCTAAAGCATGGCAAATGTGTCAATGTCTTTACCCGAAAGAAGCTTCTTGTCATGTTCAATTCCAACAGCCATGGAGGCTGCAGCCGGGGAGCGGCGGTTCCTCGGTAGGGATGTCCTATAAAGGCTCATTAAAGCAGCCACAGAACGGAAAACTGTATATACTGTACTGTCATAGTGTAATAGGGGGAGTTGGGTACCTGGAACTGACATACCGTGAACCTCAAACACTGTTCCTCCTTCAAATCCTGCATTCCCAGAAGAGGGATGGGAAAACGGGCAGATTCCCAACTCCAAAACTGTTACAGAACAGACTCATTCATGTTTACACCACCAGCATTTACATACAACTACAGCACAATGGAGCTACAGCAGCCAACATGGTGGACTATGTGGAGAAATCCAGCATTCCAGGCTGGGAATGGGACATCAGCACTCTCCATTCCTGTCCCAAGGGGTAATGGGTACATGGTTGATGTTCGTTTTTACACCATGCTGAAGCTGCTTCTCAATCCGATGTTCCGTTCCACCTTAAATGCTGCACCTTGTACAGGTGCCAGAATGGAACTTTGGCAAAACTAGCCGGAGAACAGGAAGTTCAGCTCCCACATCTTTAACAGGATTCCGGAACAACTTTAATCCTACATTCTGCACATTCCACTCTGGATAGTTTCCCGAATTCTTGGACAGTATGGAAGCAGCTCTGCTTAGCGTTTGAGCCCAAAGAGACTGAGGAGAGGAGCAGCTCCACCTCTATTAGCATCACAACCCCAACGACAGCCTGTAAGTAGCAGCCATGCTGTGTGATTGTATCCGTGTTTGCCGGTTGAAGCGGATCACCCTAACCTGAGAGTTCCATAGTGAGTGTGTTGTGTTGATTTCCAGATGGAAAGCCACTAGGTAGTATAGGTAATGTTAGCTACTAGCATTAGCTCCAAGAAACTAGCATAGCTAACTGAACAGCATTATGCCGGAGCTTATTTATACAGAGGCTCGTTTTATTTAGACTGTTGTCACATGTTGCCTCTGTGTGATCTGATTCTGATTCTGAGCCAGCCAATCAGAGCAGAGCTCATGTAAATATTCATGAGCTCAGCAAAAAAAAATGAAACCAGCTTGTTTAGCTCTACGACCAATACTTGAGTTTAAATGGGTGTGTAAAACCGGATCTGGCTGTTTTCCAGTAAAACCAAAGTCACTTTCCATGTAGAACACCGGAGAACAATTTAAAATTCCTAATAGAAGCATTAAAACAATAACATTCCGTGTATGCGAATATGCTAATATGCTAATTCGCAGTCCTTTTTAAGTAAAGTGTAGTAGCTGGCTACAGATTGTGAATGGTGGTCTGGTAGCATAGTCGGAATGTGGGCTGCATTCCCGGCTTGTACTCGTCTGATTGGAACAGTCTTGGATAATCAAGTGGTCTAGAAATGCAGCCCACGTGGACCATAGCCCGGCTTTCAGAATGTAGCCGAGGTTGCCCCTCTACAACTGTCACAACCACAACAACACTGGACAGTTCAGCTTGCTTAGGGGTGAATGCTAATTACCAATTTAGCTGCTTGCATTGGCTGGCACTAGCCATCTATCTCTCTATCTATCTATCTATCTATCTATCTATCTATCTATCTATCTATCTATCAATCAATCAATCAATCAATCAATCAATCAATCAATCAATCAATCAATCAATCAATCAATCAATCAATCAATCTATCTATCTATCTATCTATCTATCTATCTATCTATCTATCTATCTATCTATCCATCGATATGGAACATTTTGTGTGTACTTTTTTAGATAACAGTGTTGGAAACTGAATAAGCCTGAATAAGATTGATAGCACCTGTGTGGGAAACTCATACCCCATCAGTTAGCAGCATACAGTAGCATACAGGTTACAAGCTACAGGACTATACTCCAGTGACAACCTGGCCCTAAATTTGGGACATAAAAATCTGGTTAAAAATGAACAGCCCACCTCTATGATTAGCGCTAAGCTAACATCAGTGCATATCTTGAGCAATTTATATTCAACTCTTTATGTCCATTGCTTATAACAGACTGAAACTTCACCCTATAAACTTTTACGCTATAACCTATAACATATGAAGGACCGTGAGGCTCCCAATTTTTGACCCCTCCGTCCTTTCCTGATCATGTCAGTAGTTCATATGACCTATCAGGCCTTCTGTTCAGCTCCTGAAGTCCTAGCCAATGGAAAAGCATGCCTAGCTGCATCCACCGAGACGAATGGAGAAAATTCACTTTCATTTAGTCATTTTAACCAAAATGAAACGAAAACTTAAGAATTAGATCACCATGGCCAAAACCGAGCAAAGAGACTATTACTACAGCGCCCCAGAAATGAAATACAGTAATATTAATATTGTGTAAAATAGAAATAACCCCAAAATAACAGGCATATTTTTGTTGCCCAGGATTCTGTGGGACTTTCTTGAAAGTCGAGAAGGTCCTGAGTGTTCCCCACTCATCACAGACTTGCCTGAAAACCCTAGCTTCAAGTGGAACCTTGAGCTGTTTGGTAGGTGATGCCGTGGGTGAGCTCCCATGCTGCGTTAGCCTCATAGTAGGTGCTTTTGGTCACTTTCCTTAGATCACAGTCATATGGGCTTCCATGACTTGTTAGCCACACTGGCATCCTCGCTCTAGTGCTATACTAAAGAGCCAATCTTCAGACACCAAGGAGCTCCTGCACCTCGGCTAACCAGTGTTGGGCTAAAGAGGGGATGTGGTGCAAATTGTATTTTTTGTCAAACCATTCCGCTAACGATCCGTCTGGATCCTTATCTCCAAATGCTTCCAGGCTGCCACTAGCCTCATGCTGATTAAATACATTTGTATACTAATGGTGGTCTGCCAAGGCCCCTCATTGATTGCCTCGTGGCCAGCGGAGCGCAAACGCTGGCACCGCTTGATACACTTAATTATGTGTTTACGTTGCAAAAGCAGGGCAACCCGGGTGTTTCTGCACACAGCGCTCGTCTCGGAGCGGGCTAGCGGGCTCGCGTGCTAGCGGGTCACCTGATGCTGCCAGCTGAACACAATGCGAATCCGCACAAACTGC
This sequence comes from Prochilodus magdalenae, assembly GCA_024036415.1. Lineage (NCBI taxonomy): Eukaryota > Metazoa > Chordata > Actinopteri > Characiformes > Prochilodontidae > Prochilodus > Prochilodus magdalenae. Next base: position 249,726 of record JAMWET010001336.1, on the reverse strand, counting down.
TGCTACTGCAGCAGGGCATCTTCTGGCAATCCAGCGGCAGGCGTTTGTGAGCATTTGTGGCTGAAAAGCACTCGCTTAATTACCTCCACCATGCTGGGGGAGGTGTTCCCGGAGCCCGGAGGAGAACGAAACAAAAAAAGAAAGGACCTGAGAAGGAGTAGGTTACCTAGCAGGCAGGGCTGCAGCGATGGCTACCGCAATAGGAGCCTTTCAAGATTCACAGCGGAGGTCCTTATTAAACACAGGCCCTCTGTTCACCCGTTAGCCGCAATCAATTTTCTATAATCCATTAGAAGAGCGCGCTCCAGAGATGCACGGATGGATGTACAGCTTCTCGGTGCCTCCGACAGGTCAGCGCAGACACACGTGAAAGCAGAGAACAAGCAAGGGGACGGAGAACAAGCTCGTCCGCCCACGCCCCCCCACCACCCTCCCCAGTCTCGGCACAGACAGATCAGATACGATCAGCAGTGTGAGCTCGCAGTGTGCCGTAGCTACAGCAGCCCGAGCCCACGCCTCAGGAGGAATCGGGGCTTCTCCCGCTTCGCCAGCCGCTCTAAAGGAAGGCTCTATCAAAGAGATGCCAGTGTGTGATCCTCGCTGCTCCACCAATCTCTCATTAGCCACAAACAAACAGCTGTCGGGTTGCCTCTCCTGGGCTCTCATTAAACCCTGCCAGTCATCCTCCGGCTGCCGGCCAGCCAATCGCCGCGCAGCTCCCGCCCACGCCGTGCCCGCCCACAGGCCGAGGGTGGGGGGGGGTCAAAGGTGAGGCGGATACGAGACAGCGTTGCCTCCCTCGTCTGCGATTCCGAAGGCTGCTAGGAAACTCACTTTGAAAGAGTTGTCCGCTCTATCAACGCCAAGCGTTCCCAACGCTTCCCAACTCCGGAGTCCCGGAGTATCCCTACCTGGGAAACAGGAGTGCTCTTTCCTACTCTAAACCGGCGAATCGTCTAATTAGCGAGCCCGGCCTGAGTTAAGAGCAGGCAAAACCTGCAAGGCAAAGGCACTCCAGGACCAAGATTGGGTCCCTTTGATTCTCAGCAAGGCACCTGCTTCAAATGTTGCCAAGAAACCAGGACGGGTGGGTTTCCATCCGTAGCTCCGAGCTCCCGTTCAGCGGCATGTGTTCTGTGGGAAAGCGGCTCCTATACGGCGCCACGGTGTAGCTCACGGTGATGTAAATCGCCGGCGTTAATGAAAGGTGAGACGCTCTTTAAAATCACAAGGTCTTTGTTCTCTGATTGTGAAACAGTCGTGAGTCACTCTGCTCACAGTGCCGGCTAATGACAGCCCCCTGCCGTCAATCAGCCCTAATCAGAAATATTCAAAAGGGAATAAAACCACATAATGGTTCGGCAGCCCTTGAGGGGGTATGTGAGGAGTTGCGGCGCGGTGAGTCGCTCCGCGGCACAAACAAAGCGCTTTGATTATGCCGTTGTTTGGTGCGGGTGATGGGTTTGACATTTCCTCGCAGTCTCTAACTTTAAGGCATACGTGTGGGAAAAAGGAGTCAGACTGTGGGCTCCTCCTCCCTCCCTATTCATTCTCTCCTTCTCTCCCACTCACTCTCTGTCTCGTGTCTCTTTCCTTATGTCTTTCTCCCACTCTCTCTCTCTCTCTCTTTGCTCATCTCGCTCTCCGGCTCTTTCATTATTTCTCTCTCTGCTTGTTCCCTCTCTGGTTCCATCTTCTCGCCCATCCAGTGACTCTCTCTCTCTCTCTCTGTCCGTTCTTCCATTCTCTCTCTCTCACTTATTCCCTCTCTCTCTCGCCCTCTCAAGAATCTTAATGAAGGTAAAGGCTCATTGCACGCGGCTCCATTTTCATAATTCCGAATGTTCTCGCAAGAACAATTCGGTTAGAGGAAAAGTTATGTGCGTTGGGGATTGGACCCCGCAGGCTACGCGCACAGCAAGGCCACTGGAGAACAATTAGCCGAGCTTATGAGCAAATCCAGTCAGAGCCGTTTTCAACCGACTTCAGGGTCAGCCGGCATGCGACCGTGCAGAGAAAAAAACCCATCCCTCAGTCGCGAGGAGCGCACGGGCTTCCCGTCCAAGAAACCGATAGCGAATTTCCTTCAGAGGTGAGAAAGTACGGCGACGGATCCGTCGCACGTGCCAACGCGACGCTTTGAAGCACTTCCTTCAAAGCTAACACGCAAACGCAGACCAACGTCGCGGAACGTCGGGAAAAACCCCCATCCACCCTGCTTCTCTTCCGTTCCTACAGGCATTGTGCAATCAAATGTGTGGATGGCATCAGCTAATGGGGCGGTTTGGCTTCCTTGATCACAAAATGAACTGTTTGATTTCTTTATTATAAAAGATTGTCATCATCTGGCTTCCCCCCCCCGCGGCGTCCCGGGTCCCCCGTCAGCTGGGCTAATCTGCATATGAGAGACGCAACTCCAAAAGCGTATGCGATGCTAAGGCAGAGCCAAAGGGGTCCACAAAGGCCCAGTGACTCTAATGAGGGCGCGCAGGCTCTCTCGGCATGCGAGCCCGCAGCTTTGGCTGTGCACTCGCTGACCACGGGCCCAGCGTGACACGGTTAAAAGCGAAAGTCCTTCATCAAGGGCTCTGCGGCGCCGGACCCACTCAGAACGCTCCCGCGGCGCGGGGAGAATGGACGCCTTTATGGCGGCCTGTCGCTCGATGTGATATAATAGAGCTCTTATATCACACGCTAATTATAACCGGTACCTATGCCCATTGTAAATCAATGAACTCCAAATTACAAGGGGGACAATTAGAGTCCTCTCAGTGGTTGCAGACTGCTTGCGAGACGGCTGATTATGTGCATCGCCCAGGTACCCGGGAATCGATCAAGCCGCGGTTGTTATTGTCGTTATCGGTCTTTGTTTTGAGGCTGGAAAGGGAGAATCTCATTTGCATGGAAATTGTTGTTGATTGCGAACGACGCACGTCCTACTGTATACATATAAACAGCTCCATCGGACGTTGGGCGAGCACCACGCCGCATTACACCAAATCAGATCCGTGCGGTGATCATAAATGCTGCATCACTGGCGCCGCATCCGGGATAGAAAGGACCGTCACCCAGATGAACGGGCGTCCCAGTCGTTAGCCCAGTACTAGTGTTACTACACTCGAGTTACTACTGTACCACTGACCACAGATCCTCGACACGCACTTGCCGGTGTTTGCCGCGGGATTGTGTGCTCAGCTGCGCTCAGTACTACGGCAAACATTGTCATTCACGGCGAGGAATTGTAATATTCCGACGCGGTTACTTGAATAGTGTTGTGTCGTTTCATTTATCCAGCATAATTGCTTTCTCTTGGTCAATTGCCAGTGACACATATTAGATAGTTGCAAGCATGATTCTGTCAGTTTTTATCTTATCTGTCTCTGTGTCTCTGATAATTGCGTTTGGCCTTTACGTCTCGGAGCTGCAAAAACAACAACAGCGAAAAAAAAAAAAGAAAACCCTGAGTAATTGATTTTTTCCCTCCATTTGTGAGATATCAGCATCTTATTTGCTCTGAGATGTTGCTTCCGCATCAGTGGAGCTATTAGGCACCTTGTGTGATGTCTCTGATAGGAAACGGTGCACGCCTGTGTGTGTGCACACCCGTGCCGGACTGGCAGCTGAACGGTGCAGGTGATTTCCCCACTGCGGGGTTGTTAACGGTCAGGTAAACCCTATTATCACCAGCCTGGACACACGGGGAATAAAACACGGCGCTACACGTAAACACGTAGAGGTGAACAGGCATGTGCACACGTGAGGCGGTGCTAGTGTCAGACCCTTTAACACCAGGCCATGGGTGTATGGGGTTTGGTATTGTGTTTAAGGTGGTAGTAGCTTCAGGCTCCTTCAGGTGGCGCTGCTGTAGGAGGACGCCGAGGATGTCAATACCTGCGGGGTGTGGGTGATGGCATCCATAGATTGGGAAGAGGTGCTACAGTGCAGGGAATGTCTCCATGTGTGGAAAACGCCAAAGCAGATGTTAACGATTGGCTAAAAGGAGTGACTGAGCATGTGGGCGTGGCCAAAGACCATAGTGTGAAGGAAGTAGGTGAATTTTCAGGTGTTTGGAAGCATACACCTGATCGGTTCTACTAAAATCCCAGTCTACAGGGAATTCTCCTCGGAATTGTGCCAGGGAAGGCATCCACCAAATCTGGACCAACTGCGCAATTCATTGATGCAAGAGAACATGGAACACTGATGTGGCCTACATCCAGAAACTTGTCCGGTCCATGCCAAATCTAATCTGCTCTATATCAGTACCAACACGTTTGTTCTCACAGGTCTTCGATAACACTTTCTGCTAATGCCAAGAAACAGTAGGCGATGTACGGGAATTTTTGCCGCTGGAAAACTGGAACTTTTGCCACTTGCCATTGGTCCAGTACCAAAGGATTGGGCGGAGGACCATGTCAGGAGCTCCTCTCTTTCCAGTGCCCTAAATACACTACCTCTACCCTTCATTTCTCATGACAAAGCTTGCGTACACCATCAGTCCCCATGTCCTACCTGTTTCTCAGCCCAAACTCGCCTACCGAAATGTAAAAAAAGGTTTTGCTGTTGACGTTGGTTTCACTTTCATGTGATCTCTTATCTTTTCAGTCAGTATGTGAAAACGCTTGTTTGCATCCAAGACAGTAATTTTCCACATTGATTCCTGGAGCGAACCACCATGAGAGAAATAAGTGGCTGCAAATTACATAGCAAGTGGCAATCTTCGGGGCCCAAGCACCCCACGCCTTCTGAAGCCAGTACAGACTGTTCGTCGAGAGAGTGAGAGTTTCAGAGTTTTAGGAATGGCCTCTGTTTAGTCATTGTTGAGGATGGGTCTCATAAAGAGGTCTGGCCAATTTTGTATATGCTACACTTTGGTATGATAAACAAGGTCTAAACACCTGGAAAGCATGTACTGGTGTAGTTGCTGAACTCTGAATCTGAACTCTTAACAGCTGTGACTTGCACAAATATTATGTCAAATCATTACAGAGTTCTCTAGATTAGCTCAGCAGTTCTTGAGTCCAAACTTTAGATGTTTTGTCGGACTTATCTGGGTCTCAGCCAAGATCGGGTACTGTTTAGAAATGATATTCACATTTGTAGGCTTATTATCATTATTACAACTTACAAACCGGATTCCAAAAAAGTTGGGACACTAAACAAGTTGTGAATAAAAACTGAATGCAATGATGTGGAGGTGCCAACATCTAATATTTTATTCAGAATAGAACACAAATCACAGATCAAAAGTTTAAACTGAGAGAATGTATAATTTTAAGGGAAAAATATGTTGTTTCAAAATTTCATGGCGTCAACAAATCCCAAAAAAGTTGGGACAAGTAGCAATAAGTGGATGGAAAATGGAAATTGAGCATATAACGAACAGCTGGAAGACCAATTAACACTAATTAGGTCAATTGACAACATGATTGAGTATAAAAAGAGCTTCTCAGAGTGTCAGTGTCTCTCTGAAGCCACGATGGTAAGAGGATCACCAATTCCACCATTGTTGCACAGAAAGATACCAGAATGGTGTTACCCAGCGTAAAATAGCAAAGACTTTTAAGTTATCATCATCAACCGTGCATAACATCATCAAAAGGAAAAGTTTGCTTATTAAAATCACTTGAAAATAGTGAAAACTCCCTGGAAATGAATAATGGTTAAAAATAATATATTTATAAATGTAATAGAATATTTTTGTTTGCAGTGCAAAACTGAAACAAGGCCAGAATAAAAAGTTAATAATTCTAATGATTGATTATTCATTCTTTTATAACATATTTTGTAACATTAAATAATATATAGCCTGAAACTGTATTGTTTATTAATCTATTACAGTCTTAGTCAAACTTTGCGTAGCAACTGAACGCAGTGGTGAAGGCTGTCATAATAATAACTAACATATTAAATCAAAGAGCTTAACTTGAACAGCAGTGCACCAACATCAGCCGTGCACGGAAACCCAATAAAACCGTAAGCTGCTCTTAAAGCAGCACAAAATAATTATATAATTATAATAATGTTATAAATTTCACATATAACCCATAGATCACACAACCTGTCGTTTTACATTTGACTTCTCTGGGCTCTGGTCTTCTCTTAGCCACTGGTCTCCACCAAAACCAACTACAGTTGAGAAATTTTATTTATTTGCATCGTCTTTCTTTTAACTGTCACCAGCACACACTGACTCACATTCAAGCAACTCAGAACAAAACCATTGCATCTGTTAGTGCTTGATTTAGCCAATTGGCATTGGTGGGATTCATTCAGAGCAGGCAGTGAACGCCAAGAAACTCGGAGCACTGATGCACAATCGCGTCCTGAAGAACTGAGAAAACTTTCCCACATCTGACTAAATTTAGAAATGGACTGTCGGAGCCAGATTCCAAAGTTTCTACCCATACCAGATTTGTGTTTTCATGTATAAGTGGAGATATTTTATTACGTTGGGCTTGCAGTCTTGTTTCTCAGACATAAACTAATTAGAAAATGAATGCAAATGAAATTCATGATTACGGAATTGTGTGTAAACAGTAAAGCAAATGAAAGTCATTACGTCTAAACGTTAATTCTGCTGTCTCAAATGAATACGTAGGGTTCATTTGATTTGCTCACTAATCAAAGGCTAATACATTTGGACTGCAAGCAAGTACACACTAGTTAGGGCTTTACTTGGTCTCGATCCCCCTAAAGACTCTAGTCTTGTCTCATTTCCATTAAGTCCAAATTAGACTCTGTCTTGGCTAAATCTTGCAGCTATTTAGATCCAGATTTGAGTTAGTCTTGATGCCCTAAAGTCTCATTTAGCTTCCGTTGCTGTTGTTTGGACTCTGTGGACTCTTGACTTGATCTTGGTCCCCTCTATCTCAATTTCATTAGGCTTAGTCTTCACATGGACATGCTCTTTTAGATTTAAACATGGTCTCTCAATCTTGCTGACTCGATCTTGACTTGGTCTTGCTTTCGTTTAGACTCAGTCTTGACTGGATCTTGGCCTCCTTTGGGCTTGGTCTTGAGTTGATCTTGGTCTCTGCAGTCTGCGGTCTCATATGGACTTAGCCTTGACTAGACTTGACCTGAGTCGATCCTGCTTTCATTTGGAGTTGACCATGACTTAGTCTCAGCCCTTTTTAGACTTGGTCTTGACTTGATCTAGACCTCATATGGATTTGATTTTGACTCGCCTCACCTTGTCTTGACCTAGTCTTGTGCCCCCTCGA
>JAMWET010001336.1:157500-237500 GCA_024036415.1 Prochilodus magdalenae | reverse complement strand
TTACTGAGGAGTAACGTTAGTAGAGTCAGACTTACGTGCAGGGAAACACCCACGCTAGTGTAGCGAGAACACTTGCCCAGAGCGGTGGGCAGCCCCAACCATGGCACCCAGGGAGCATTTGGGGGTTAGGTGCCTTGCTCAAGTGCCCTTCAGTCATGTCCTGTAGGTTAAGGGAACCGATTGTGAATGGAGATTGGGCACGCAGCCAAAAGAAATGGCTCTGCATTCTGCAGCGCATTATTCATATCTATCATTATTCACCATATACACAACCACTCCGCATATACACGGTACATACACACACCGTACAATATACACTCTACACAGTATACACCATATACACACCACTCCACATATACACAATACATACACACACCGTACAATATACACTCTACACAGTATACACCATATACACACCACTCCACATATACACAATACATATACACACCCACTCCACATATACACAATACATATACACAACCACTCCACATATACACAATACATATACACAACCACTCCACATATACACAATACATATACACAACCACTCCACATATACACAGTACATACACACCGTACAATATACAATCTACACAGTATACACCATATACACAACCACTCCACATATACACAATACATACACACACTGTACAATATACACTCTACACAGTATACACCATATACACAACCACTCCACATATACACAACCACTCCACATATACACACTACATATACACAACCACTCCACATATACACAATACATATACACAACCACTCCGCATATACACGGTACATACACACACCGTACAATATACACTCTACACAGTATACACCATATACACACCACACCACATATACACAATACATACACACACCGTACAATATACACTCTACACAGTATACACCATATACACACCCACTCCACATATACACAATACATATACACACCCACTCCACATATACACAATACATATACACAACCACTCCACATATACACAATACATATACACAACCACTCCACATATACACAATACATATACACAACCACTCCACATATACACAATACATATACACAACCACTCCACATATACACAATACATATACACAACCACTCCACATATACACAGTACATATACACAACCACTCCACATATACACAATACATATACACACCCACTCCACATATACACAATACATATACACAACCACTCCACATATACACAATACATATACACACCCACTCCACATATACACAATACATATACACAACCACTCCACATATACACAATACATATACACACCCACTCCACATATACACAATACATATACACAACCACTCCACATATACACAGTACATACACACCGTACAATATACAATCTACACAGTATACACCATATACACAACCACTCCACATATACACAATACATACACACACTGTACAATATACACTCTACACAGTATACACCATATACACACCCACTCCACATATACACAACCACTCCACATATACACACTACATATACACAACCACTCCACATATACACAATACATATACACAACCACTCCACATATACACAATACATACACACCGTACAATATACACTCTACACAGTATACACCATATACACAACCACTCCACATATACACAATACATACACACACTGTACAATATACACTCTACACAGTATACACCATATACACAACCACTCCACATATACACAATACATACACACACCGTACAATATACACTCTACACAGTATACACCATATACACAACCACTCCACATATACACAATACATACACACACTGTACAATATACACTCTACACAGTATACACCATATACACAACCACTCCACATATACACTATACATACACACACCGTACAATATACACTCTACACAGTATACACCATATACACACCCACTCCACATATACACAACCACTCCACATATACACACTACATATACACAACCACTCCACATATACACAATACATATAACAACCACTCCACATATACACAGTACATACACACCATACAATATACAATCTACACAGTATACACCATATACACAACCACTCCACATATACACAATACATACACACACTGTACAATATACACTCTACACAGTATACACCATATACACAACCACTCCACATATACACAATACATACACACACCGTACAATATACACTCTACACAGTATACACCATATACACAGCGACTCCACATATACACAATACATACAGACACTGTACAATATACACTCTACACAGTATACACCATATACACAACCACTCCACATATACACAATACATACACACACTGTACAATATACACTCTACACAGTATACACCATATACACACCCACTCCACATATACACAATACATACACACACCGTACAATATACACTCTACACCGTATACACCATATACACACCCACTCCACATATACACAATACATACACACACTGTACAATATACACTCTACACAGTATACACCATATACACAACCACTCCCCATATACACAATACATACACACACTGTACAATATACACTCTACACAGTATACACCATATACACAGCATCTCCACATGTAGTGTAGTGACATGGTAAATGAGTTATGACTTCTTTTATTACACAAACACATGAACAACAAACAAATACAAGAGGGATGTAGGATATTAGCTCTTAAAAGGTTCTCCGGGTTCTCTCAAAGGAGCCTTTCCTATGGCATGACTTCAAAGAACCCTTTGTTTTGTTGGTGGTAATCGATCATAAGCTAGTGATACAGCAGATAGGGGCCGAGAAATGCTGGGGTATTTCTTTAATAAGGAGGGAAGGTGAGTTGAGCTAGAATGGGAGGAATAAGAAAAAAAAAACACTTTTTTTTATAGTGACAATTACCAATTCCTTCTTGACGGGGCCAGGCAGTCTGCAGGGATCTCTCTGGGTCAAACAGAACACTCTGAGAGTTAATTAAGCCACAGCTATGCTGCATGTAAGTTGGGAACTAGGTGTAAAGGCTGTTAAGACAATGTAGGGCAGAACCAGCGAGCGCAGAAGTGGTGAAGAAGTCTTCCCTCGATCTGGAATGAAAAATTGGCCGGCTAGGATGAACAATGTTCTCTTTAGAGTTGGTGCTAATTTATGTCCTTATGTGCATTGCTCACTCTATTTACAGCACTGCACAAAAGGCTGGTCTCTGTTTACCTCATTCCCAGGCCAAACAGCTGTTAGGTAGAACAGATACTACTGATGAGATAACGGGACCACCTGAAAGGGCACCTTACGGAGCTACACATACAGAAGTCTGTCTCTCGGTATGGCGTCGGGCCGCCATTTTTGCTAACCCAGCAAGCCAGACGTCTCGGTATGGAGCTGTAGAGGTTCCTAATGGTGTCCTGTGATACTCCATCCCATGCAGCTTGAGCATCCTCACACAGTTCCTGCAGATGGTGCGGTAGGGGTGGAGGTGGAGGGACACCAGGCCTTCTGGACGTGTGGCGACAAACCGTTCATCTTGGTGCTGATCTTGTTTCAGATCTGAGAACATCCACAGGTGTTCCTGTCCATCCTTCTTCCACTGTGAGAAGACACCTCGTTGTTATGGAGGAGGTGTAGCTGTTCAAGAAGCTCCTCACTGAGAAAAGGAGAAACATGGGTCCAATAAAGAAGCTGCTGGTGCTCTCAGGACAATGGACTGACCACCCTGAGTCCACACCTCAACACCACTGCATGTGTTTGGTTGATATGTGGAAGCAGGAAAGCAACCTTGGAGAAAAACTGAAGGTGAGCCTCCTGCAAAAAAATGGAGGCTGTGGGCACACTAGACACTCAAAACACAAGTTTTGTGGAATTAACTGGGATCCATAGATTGGGAAGAGGTGCTACAGTGCAGGGAATGTCTCGTCCCATGTGTGGAAAACCCTCCAGAGCAGATGTTAATGATTGGCTGAAGGAGTGACTAAGCATTTGGGCGTGGCCAAAGACCATAGTGTGAATGAAGTAGCTGAATCTGCAGGTGTATGGAAGCGTACGGTCATACGGGTCTAGCAGTGGGAAAATTCCAGTGTACAGGGAATTCTCTTCGGAATTGTGCCAGGGAAGGCATCCACCAAATCTGGACCAACTGACCAATTCTTAGATATAAGAGTGTCTGATCATTGACGTGGCCTCCATCCAGACACTTGTTGAGTCCAGATTTGGTGGAGGCCTTCCCTGGCACAATTCCGAGGAGAATTCCCTATACACTGGAATTGTGCCAGGGAAGGCCTCCACCAAATCTGGACCACCTGACCAATTCTTAGATGTAAGAATGTCTGATCATTGATGTGGCTACATCCAGAACCTTGTTGAGTCCAGGCCAAATCCAGCCCCAGCTGTTATTGGTGGAGGTGCGTCACAGTGTTTGGTAGGTTTTGAGTCTAGGGTGGTTCTGTGGTTGTAAGTTTAGAGGGGACTGATACACTGTGCAGGAGCAGATGGATGTTAAGTCTTCTCCCTGTGGACATAATTTGAGAAAGTCAGCAGACGGTTATACTGTCAATGTCAAACTTAGACCAAGAGCAACAAAAATAACTTCCTGTTACCTGGGCTTACACCGAAACCTGGGACATCTATTTTTTGGCATGACAGCTTTCGTCTAGACAGCCAGGACAGGGTTAGTAGGGGTTAAGCTGTAGCCCTCGCAGGTTGAGGAGGTTTTGGTTGGACCTAGTGAATAAACTCATCTCACCTTCTTCTCCTAACTAAGTCCAAATCCGTCCTGTTATTGGATGAAACTCGTCGGTATAAAATACGAAGCGAGGAGCCTCTTGTTTTTTTTGGGCCTTGGCCCCTGCGGCCCAATGCTTTGGTGCAGGCAGATCTAAGAGGGTTGCATGACCCTCCTCGGGCTGGCCCAGGGCGGCAGGCCCTCCCCGGGCTCTGCCACAGGGCGTACAGTGGTCATGAGGACGCGGGAGCCGTTTCAAATGGACAGTAGGCGGTTTATAAATTCCGTATGTCCAGGCTTAGTGGACCTTGGACTCAAAGAAACTGGAAACCTCCGAAGAATGCAAAGTGGTGCCAGGTCGAGTGTGTGGTTCTGTATTAAATATGTGTTTCTCCATTTTTATTTTCGCTATATTGTTAAAGAGTAAGGTTCTTGCATAATTGATTGCATGGTTATGAGTTTACATTCTGTCCCAACTGAAATTCAGCACAAACTAAGACCAACATCTAGCCAAACAATAACTTCACATCCAGTTCAAAACCTCAAATCATAAAATATCCACCGTCAGAAAGTCATACTGTGCCCTGAACCTCATCCGTACGTCTGGAAGGCCTGGATACGGTATAGGTGCGATGAGAGTCATTTTGGGGATATACTGTGTACAGCACAATTTGAGCTATTTGGGTGACTATTGAGCTCTAGTGTTAGCAACATTAGCCTGTACATTTACATCATACCTGTGTTATGAAATGACAGTGTGAATTTGATCGAATTATGCACCTATTTAATTAGCTACCTCATGTAGTAGCCATACCCTAAATACTCTAAATACTCTAAATACTCTAAATACTATAAATACTACATAATGCGTAGTTATCAACTGATATTACTGGGATTGGCTAAATGCTAATGGCTAATCCCTGTTAGCCAGAGAACAGTGGTCCACTGTTGGCCCACTAAAGGCAAAGTTGATGGTCCACCAGCGTTTTGCTCAGCATTTAGATTCTCAAAATACTATGGAGTGTTTTATCAACTAGCTTTGTTAGCATTGGCTAAAGGCTAATGGATAATCACTGAAAGCAATGGGACAGTGCTCCACTGTTGGCCTGCTAAACTCAAAAGCTGATGGTTCACTGCGTTTTCTCAGCTTAGATTCTCATTTATGGAGGGTTTTAGGATGTCGACGGCTGAAGCAGAGATATTACACAAATGGGACACTTGCTCCACTGTTGCATGCTCTCATAAGCTGATTTTTTTTTTTTTTTAGAAATAAAAATATCATTTTATTCATGTTCCATGTTTTTTTGTTTTTCTTTTATTAACAGAAATTCTCTAAATTTGAATTTTTATCGAGCACAGTGGCAACAACTTGGTAGTAGGCTTGGTAGTAGTTTGTCAAATGCTTCTTAGTTTATTTTCCAAAATAAAAGTCTCGGTACATTTAAAGTCGGGTGAGGAGGTTATGTCTTGTACGCAGGAGAATAATCCGGGTGGTCCGAGCATGGACCAGCAGTGGGAACTTGTCAGCAGGGTGCCGACCTTATCAAGCCAGCTGACTAATATCTATGCTGCTATGTGGGGGCTGGTGAGCAAACCGACGGTATTCCCGAAAGAGCAGGCACAGTGTTTTACTGGACCACAGGTAGCTCAGGTGTGACGTGTGCGATGCTCTTTATGTGCTAGTATTTTTACACTGTTGTATATTATAACTGTACCGTCTATTACTGAACACCGTTACTGTACACCCTGTTTACAAACCCCACGGTACAAGCCATACTCACCATTTCACACATGCTGCTCTCACACCTCATGCAACCTGGATTTGCACTCTCTCCCCTCACTCTGTCTCTCCCCTCACTCTGTCTCTCCCCTCACTCTGTCTCTCCCCTCACTCTGTCTCTCCTCTCACTCTGTCTCTCCCCTCACTCTGTCTCTCCCCTCACTCTGTCTCTCCCCTCACTCTGTCTCTCCCCTCACTCTGTCTCTCCCCTCACTCTGTCTCTCCCCTCACTCTGTCTCTCCCCTCACTCTGTCTCTCCCCTCACTCTGTCTCTCTCCTCACTCCGTCTCTCCCCTCACCCTGTCTCTCTCCTCACTCCGTCTCTCCCCTCACTCCGTCTCTCCCCTCACCCTGTCTCTCCCCTCACTCTGTCTCTCCCCTCACTCTGTCTCTCCCCTCACTCTGTCTCTCCCCTCACTCTGTCTCTCCTCTCACTCTGTCTCTCCCCTCACTCTGTCTCTCCCCTCACTCTGTCTCTCCTCTCACTCTGTCTCTCCCCTCACTCTGTCTCTCCCCTCACTCTGTCTCTCCTCTCACTCTGTCTCTCCCCTCACTCTGTCTCTCCCCTCACTCTGTCTCTCCCCTCACTCTGTCTCTCCTCTCCTCTCACTCTGTCTCTCCCCCTCACTCTGTCTCTCCCCTCACTCTGTCTCTCCCCTCACTCTGTCTCTCCCCTCACTCTGTCTCTCCCCTCACTCTGTCTCTCCCCTCACCCTGTCTCTCCCCGCACTCCGTCTCTCCTCTCACCCTGTCTCTCCCCTCACTCCGTCTCTCCCCTCACTCTGTCTCTCCCCTCACTCTGTCTCTCCCCTCACTCTGTCTCTCCCCTCACTCTGTCTCTCCCCTCACTCTGTCTCTCCCCTCACTCTGTCTCTCCTCTCACTCTGTCTCTCCCCTCACTCTGTCTCTCCCCTCACCCTGTCTCTCCCCTCACTCTGTCTCTCTGCTCACCCTGTCTCTCTGCTCACTCTGTCTCTCCCCTCACTCTGTCTCTCTGCTCACCCTGTCTCTCCCCTCACTCTGTCTCTCTGCTCACCCTGTCTCTCCCCTCACTCTGTCTCTCTGCTCACCCTGTCTCTCCCCTCACTCTGTCTCTCCCCTCACCCTGTCTCTCCCCTCACTCTGTCTCTCTGCTCACCCTGTCTCTCCCCTCACTCTGTCTCTCTGCTCACCCTGTCTCTCCCCTCACTCCGTCTCTCTGCTCACCCTGTCTCTCCCCTCACTCTGTCTCTCCTCTCACTCCGTCTCTCTGCTCACCCTGTCTCTCCCCTCACTCTGTCTCTCCCCTCACTCCGTCTCTCTGCTCACCCTGTCTCTCCCCTCACTCCGTCTCTCTGCTCACCCTGTCTCTCCCCTCACCCTGTCTCTCCCCTCACTCCGTCTCTCTGCTCACCCTGTCTCTCCCCTCACTCCGTCTCTCTGCTCACTGTTTCTCCCCTCACCCTGTCTCTCCCCTCACTCTGTCTCTCTGCTCACCCTGTCTCTCCCCTCACTCCGTCTCTCTGCTCACCCTGTCTCTCCCCTCACTCTGTCTCTCCCCTCACTCCGTCTCTCTGCTCACCCTGTCTCTCCCCTCACTCCGTCTCTCTGCTCACCCTGTCTCTCCCCTCACCCTGTCTCTCCCCTCACTCCGTCTCTCTGCTCACCCTGTCTCTCCCCTCACTCCGTCTCTCTGCTCACTGTTTCTCCCCTCACCCTGTCTCTCCCCTCACTCCATCTCTCTGCTCACCCTGTCTCTCCCCTCACTCCATCTCTCTGCTCACCCTGTCTCTCCCCTCACTCCATCTCTCTGCTCACCCTGTCTCTCCCCTCACTCCATCTCTCTGCTCACCCTGTCTCTCCCCTCACTCCTTCTCTCTGCTCACTCTGTCTCTCTGCTCACCCTGTCTCTCTGCTCACTCTGTCTCTCCCCTCACTCCGTCTCTCCCCTCACTCTGTCTCTCCCCTCACTCTGTCTCTCCCCTCACCCTGTCTCTCTGCTCACTCTGTCTTTCCCCTCACTCCGTCTCTCCCCTCACTTTTTCTCTTCCCTCACTCTGTCTATCCCCTCACTCTGTCTCTCCCCTCACTCTGTCTATCCCCTCACTCTGTCTCTCCCCTCACTCTGTCTCTCCCCTCACAATCTCTCCTCACTCTGTCTCTCTCCTCACTCTGTCTCTCCCCTCACTCTGTCTCTCCCCTCACTATCTCTCCTCACTCTGTCTCTCCCCTCACTCTGTCTATCCCCTCACTCTGTCTCTCCCCTCACTATCTCTCCTCACTCTGTCTCTCTCCTCACTCTGTCTCTCCCCTCACTCTGTCTCTCCCTGCACTCTGTCTCTCCCTGCACTCTGTCTCTCCCCTCACTCTGTCTCTCCCCTCACTCTGTCTCTCCCTGCACTCTGTCTCTCCCCTCACTCTGTCTCTCCCCTCACCCTGTCTGTCCCCTCACTCTGGCCAGTGTAAAGCATGGATCTCCATGTTTTGCTGGAGCTCTGGAACATCTATATTTTTATCCCTCCATCGTCTATAACTGTGCTATAATGGTCACCACAGCAAAGCCTGTCCGGGTTACTTTCCTGCACTATATATGTAAATACCACTGTAATTTGCACTTTCTATCAGTCTAATCTAATCTAATCTAATCTAATCTAATCTAATCTAATCTAATCTAATCTAATCTAATCTAATCTAATCTATTCTAATCTAATCTGGCTAAATGGATCACACAGTTACCCTCTGTATCTGGAACTTTGGGAGTTAGTGGTAGAGCTAGCACCTTTGAAGATGCAGTACAAGGATGGCCGCAGCTATGCCCAGAATGCATCACCAATTTGATGCATGTCTAATTTAATTTAATTGAATCCAATCTAATACAGTCCAATCTAATCTAATCTAATCCAATTCAGTCCAGTCCAATCCAACCCAATCTAATCTAATCTAATCTAATCTAATCTAATCCAGCCCAGTCTAATCCAACCCAATCCTGCCCAGTCTAATCCAACCCAATCCAAGACAATCTAACCTAATCTAATTCAACCCAATCCGAGACAAGGTCAAATTCATTTAATCTAATCTAATTTAATCTAAATTAATCAAATCCAATCCAATCCAATCAAACCCAATCTAATCTAATCTAATCTAATCTAATCTAATCTAATCTAATCTAATCTAATCTAATCTAATTGTATCTAATCTCATAGTATATAATCTGATCTAATCTAATCTAATCTAATCTAATCTAATCTAATCTAATCTAATCTAATCTAATCCAGCCCAGTCTAATCCAACCCAATCCTGCCCAGTCTAATTCAACCCAATCCAATCCAATCCAATCCAATCCAATCCAATCCAATCCAATCCAATCCAACTAACCCAACCCAATCTAATCTAATCTAATCTAATCTAATCTAATCTAATCTAATCTAATCTAATCTAATCTAATATGGCCACCTGGCTCAATGGATCACACAGCTACTCTCTGTAGTTGGAACTTTGGGAGTTAGTTGTAGAGGTAGTGTCTTTGAAGATGCTGTGCAAGGATGAGCCCGGCCGTGCCCGGAATGCATCACCAGTTGTTATCTCACGCGGCGCTCGTAAGAACCCAATGCAAACAATCGGACCGGAAAACTGGAACGGAAGTATGCAAGTCCATAAACTCAGCCATGCAGATAAGCACCACTTTTTAAGGGGAAAAATGGAATACAGCTCACGATAGGGTTCAGAATGATCTATGGGGGGCTTGGAATGCGTGGTAGGCCTGCTAGCTCCCGCGCTCTCTCTCTATCTCTCTCGCGCTCTCTCTCCAGCTCTCGCGCTCTCTTCCTCTAGAACTCCAGATAAATGCAGAGATATGATGTTTAATGTGTGTGAAACATGGCCTCCAGCCACTCCTCACTACCCCCCTCGCCCTCCCCAATCCAAACCCTCCTCTTCCTCCTCCTCACCCCCATCACATGTTGTTTACTCTTCCCCCAGCCGCTTGTTTTTTTTTCGGCTGTGAGGCTTTTGCGCCGGCGGCTTGTTCGGCGGGATTAAATCTGCGGGACGCCCGTGCGGTGGAGCCGGGCGTAGAAGAGCATGAGTGACAGTGGGGGAGCTAGCCTTTATTGTTCTAGCCCTCTCGTTTACACTCATATCCCCAACGCCGCACGGACAGCCAGCATGAAAACAGCAAATTAAGCAGCTTAGCGATTCGCTAGCCGTGCACAAGCGGTTCGTCAGGGAGAAGGGAAAAAAGGAAAAGCGAAAAGAAAGCTCCGGAATCAATAGCGCAGATTTGAATGGATTAGCGAGAACAGTGTCTTTCAATGCATTTTCCTACTTGTGGTATCATTAGCCTTATTAAGCTCCCCTCTTTGCTTTTTTTGGGATGGGGGCCTACGGATTAATCCTGCCCCTTGGAACGCTATTAATTTATGCGGCCGCTATCGTTCCTCACTGACGGTAATTATATGTTGACGCATAATGAGCCATTTATTGGAATCAATTCGTATGTGGGACATTGTTATCATGTCTCCCGTCTTGTACAAACATGTCATGCTTAGCGGAGGATTGACTTTTCCCGGCACGGATGTGTCTATGGGTGTCAGCGAGTTGTTGATGGGCTCTCGCGAGCTTCAGTCAGTTTCTCAGCTTATCAAAGACGCTCTCAGAAATAGCCGGGTGTAAGCTGGCCCCTGCTTTGAAGATATCTTCCCGCTTTCGGAGAGCGCTCCGATAATGTATTCCTGCTGGCGCCCAGCGTTTTCACATACGGCGAACGTGTGGGACAGTACGTCGCAGTGTAGCCGCTGAGTGTGAACAATGTGCTAGAACTATTTATACACCCGTGTTGGCCCATGCATTCATAACCAGGTAAAGTGGCCTTCCTGCGCTTCCAATTCTGGATCCCCGGATGAATCAATGTATAGAACCTTCATAGTTCTGGCCACTTTATTGGAAACTCATCCTAATTGGCGACTGTAGCCATTAGCCCTACATTGATGGGCCTATCTTGGCTCTCGGTGGTGTCAGTGGTGTTCCCGCGGCCAGAACATGACCTGACCAAAATCAGGGCCCGATATACTGTACAGCAACAGGTGGGAGGTACAAGGTAGGTGCTTCCAACAAAGTGGCCAGTTAGTGAAGGCACAAGATAAGTGTTTCCAATAAAGTGGCCAGTTAGTGGAAGTACAAGGTAAGTGTTTCCAATAAAGTGGCCAGTGAGTGGAAGCACAAGGTTGATGTTTCCAATACAGTGGCCAGTTAGTGGAGGCACAAGGTAGGTGTTTCTAATAAAGTGGCCAGTTAGTGAAGGCACAAGGTAGGTGTTTCTAATAAAGTGGCCAGTTAGTGAAGGCACAAGGTAGGTGTTTCTAATAAAGTGGCCAGTGAGTGGAAGCACAAAGTAAGTGTTTCCAATAAAGTGGCCAGTGTTTCCAATAACGTGGCTACCTTGTGAGTTATTTGATCCCCCAAGGTAGGTGTTTCCAGTAAAGTGGCCAGTTAGTGGAAGCACAAAGTAAGTGTTTCCAATAAAGTGGCCAGTTACTGGAAGCACAAGGTAGGTGTTTCCAATAAATTGGCCAGTTGGTGGAAGCACAAGGTAGGTGTTTCCAATAAAGTGGCCAGTGAGTGGAAGCACAATGTAAGTGTTTCCAATAAAGTGGCCAGTTAGTGGAAGTACAAGGTAAGTGTTTCCAATAAAGTGGCCAGTGAGTGGAAGCACAAGGTTGATGTTTCTAATAAAGTGGCCAGTTAGTGAAGGCACAAGGTAGGTGTTTCTAATAAAGTGGCCAGTTAGTGAAGGCACAAGGTGGGTGTTTCTAATAAAGTGGCCAGTTATTTGATCCCCCAAGGTAGGTGTTTCCAATAAAGTGGCCAGTTATTGGAAGTACATGGTCAGTGTTTCCAATAAAGTGGCCAGTGAGTGGAAGCACAACGTAAGTGTTTCCAATAAAGTGGCCAGTTTTTCCAATAAAGTGGTTACCTTGTGGGTTATTTAAACCCCCAAGGTAGGTGTTTCCAATAAAGTGGCCAGTTATTGGAAGTACATGGTCTGTGTTTCCAATAAAGTGACCAGTTGGTGGAAGCACAAGGTTGGTGTTTCCAGTAAAGTGGCCAGTTAGTGGAAGCACAAGGTAGGTGTTTCCAATAAAGTAGCCAGTTATTGGAAGTACATGGTCAGTGTTTCCAATAAAGTGGCCAGTGTTTCCAATAAAGTGACCAGTTGGTGGAAGCACAATGTAAGTGTTTCCAATAAAGTGGCCAGTTAGTGGAAGCACAACGTAAGTGTTTCCAATAAAGTGGCCAGTTTTTCCAATAAAGTGGTTACCTTGTGGGTTATTTAAACCCCCAAGGTAGGTGTTTCCAGTAAAGTGGCCAGTTAGTGGAAGCACAAGGTAAGTGTTTCCAACAAACTGGCCAGTTAGTGGAAGCACAAGGTAGGTGTTTCCAATAAAGTGACCAGTTATTGGAAGTACATGGTCAGTGTTTCCAATAAAGTGGCCAGTGTTTCCAATAAAGTGACCAGTTGGTGGAAGCACAAGGTAGGTGTTTCCAATAAAGTGGCCAGTGAGTGGAAGTACATGATCGGTGTTTCCAATAAAGTGGCCAGTGAGTGGAAGCACAATGTAAGTGTTTCCAATAAAGTGGCCAGTTAGTGGAAGCTCAAGGAAAGTGTTTCCAACAAAGTGGCCAGTTAGTGGAAGCACAAGGAAGGTGTTTCCAATAAAGTGGCCAGTTGGTGGAAGCTCAATGTAAGTGTTTCCAATAAAGTGGCCAGTTAGTGGAAGCACAACGTAAGTGTTTCCAATAAAGTGGCCAGTTTTTCCAATAAAGTGGTTACCTTGTGGGTTATTTAAACCCCCAAGGTAGGTGTTTCCAGTAAAGTGGCCAGTTAGTGGAAGCACAAGGTAGGTGTTTCCAATAAAGTGACCAGTTATTGGAAGTACATGGTCAGTGTTTCCAATAAAGTGGCCAGTGTTTCCAATAAAGTGACCAGTTGGTGGAAGTACAAGGTAGGTGTTTCCAATAAAGTGGCCAGTGAGTGGAAGCACAATGTAAGTGTTTCCAATAAAGTGGCCAGTTAGTGGAAGCACAACGTAAGTGTTTCCAATAAAGTGGCCAGTTAGTGGAAGCTCAAGGAAAGTGTTTCCAATAAAGTGGCCAGTTAGTGGAAGCACAAGGTAGGTGTTTCCAATAAAGTGTCCAAGAAGCAAAAGACCCATTCCCAGTATGGTGGAGAGTGAGTGGAAGAGACTTTCCCCCCGAAAACAATGAGCTGGGCTTTGATTCATCACCACAACCCAAAGAGCATCTGCGATTCATCTGGAATGCTCCCAACACTCATTAACACCATTAGTGTTTGGTTAGAGGCTCGTTTGCATATTGTGGTCAGCATATTGTGCGGTTCTAATGTGCGCCATAGCTCTCCGGGCGAGCAGCAAACGAGAGCAGCCTTAAGGGTTGGTGTACTCTTGAATAGAGTTGCATCAGAACCGAACACACCATCATGAGCCTTTTGTTTTCGAGAGCGTTCTTCACAAGCATGCGAGAAAAACGTTACAGCGGCGCGTGACCATGCGGCGTGGCGGAACAGAAAAGAGGAAAACGAGAGGAGGGAGGGCGGGGAAAGAGTACACAGTCATTCTGTTTGCAAAATAAAGACCATGCTGCTGAAAAGAGACGGAGCAGGAGGGAGAGGGTAAGGAACATGAAGTCTGCTGCTTTGATGTAATGTGTTCTGTGTTCATATGAGCTCCTCAGCTTTGATGTTCTAACGCGTGGAGTCTGGAGCACAGTGTCAGGGTATTATCTACAGCTGAAGGCATCGCTTAGCCCCCACCCATCCCCCCGCGATCCGAAAAACCCACAGTTCTGACAGGGGAAAGCTCCGGGTTTGGAAGCCAGAATAAATTCCACCTGAACTGAAGCGCCTTTCCACCTCGCGCGGTTTAAATGCCACCGGGTTCTTCCTTTAAATGCCTGGCGCGATGAGTAATTAGCCTGCTGTTAATCTAACCCATCTGTCTTCCTTCTTTGATTCCACTTACAGGTGCCTCTGACTCCTTTCTCCTCCCACGCCTCCGTGCACGGCGCGACCAAATATTGTCACCTGTGAGATGAATGGCTTCTGTGTTAGCTCAACATGGAATCATTAATGTCTCATAACAAACACAGAAGTGCAAATAGTGCTATCAGGTCCAGACGGAACAGTCGCCGTTATTTTCCTTCCAGCCCAGTTTATTTATCTGAGCTTTTTACTGCCGATGTGTCACAAAGCCGCTTTACAGAATCAGGCTCCAAGCCCCCATTGAGGAAGCCAGGGACAGTGGCAAGGAGAAACCTCCCTAGGGCAAGAGGTAGAACCCTCGAGAAGAACCAAGACTCAAACGGGGAACCCATCGTCTTCAGGTGACCCTGGATAGCAACAAACACAGAAAGGATCAGAGTTAACGTTACAGGCAACACTCAATAAGAGCTGGTAGTAACTGTGAGATAGAAGAATACAACGATAGTCTATTAACGTAATAGGAAAAGTGTTGAGTGGTTTTGGATGAGTGTTGGTGTTTTAGGAGGAGTGTTGAGTTACTAGAAGTGTTGAGTGTTCTAGGAGGAGTGTTGAGTGTTTTAGGACAAGTGTTGAGTGTTTTAGGAGGAGTGTTGAGTTAGTAGAAGTGTTGAGTGTTTTTTGGAGAAGTGTTGAGTGTTTTAAGAAAGAGTGTTGAGTGTTTCAGAAGAAGTGTTGAGTGTTTTTGGATGAGTGTAGAGTGTTTGAGGAGAAGTGTTGAGTGTTTTTTGGAGAAGTGTTGAGTGTTTTAAGAAAGAGTGTTGAGTGTTTCAGAAGAAGTGTTGAGTGTTTTTGGATGAGTGTAGAGTGTTTGAGGAGAAGTGTTGAGTGTTTTAGGAGGAGTGTTGAGTGTTTTTGGATGATTGTACAGTGTTTGAGGAGAAGTGTTGAGTGTTTTAGGAGGAGTGTTGAGTGTTTTAGAAGAAGTGCTGAGGGTTTTTGGAGGAGTGTTGGTGCTTTAGCAGAAGTGTTGAGTGCTAGAGGAGGAGTGTTGAGTTTTATAGGAGGAGTGTTGAGTGCTAGAGGAGGAGTGTTGAGTTTTATAGGAGGAGTGTTGAGTGCTAGAGGAGGAGTGTTGAGTGTTATAGGAGGAAGGTTGAGTGTTATAGGAGGAGTGCTGAGTGTATTAGGAGAAGTATTGAGTATGATTGTAGGAGTGTTAAGTGTTTTAGGAAAACTGTTGAGTGTTTTTTGGAGGAGTGTTAAGTGTTTTAGGAGGAGTGTTGAGTGTTTTAGGAGGAGTGTTGAGTGTTTTTTTTTGGAGGAGTGTTGAGTGTTTTAGGAGGAGTGTTGAGTGTTATAGGAGGAGTGTTGAGTGCTAGAGGAGGAGTGTTGAGTGCTAGAGGAGAAGTGTTGAGTGTTTGTGAGGCAGGGACATTAATGTCAGATGTGTCTTTGATTAATTAGCATGATCGTTGGATCGTTCTCACAGGACAGGAAGTGACTTAATTAGTTCTATGTACTAATAGGGAGCCTGCACCTTGGGCTGATCCTCCACGTCCTGGAGTTAGTCTTGAGTCTATAGTAATAACCCGGTTATGGCTGTGCTGTTCAATCAGTGTCCTCGCTCTCTGGGCCAGTAGAGGCAAGCAGCATAACCATATGTCATGGATATGAAGATGAATCATGTCGCAATGCCCTTGTGGAACACTGTTACATGCCTTCCTGCTTTTTCAGATCCAAGCACTCCCAGACTTGGTCAGTGATATTGAGGTCCCAAGACACTGGGGTGGTCAGTCAGTTAAGGGGTCTAGAAGGATGGACAGAAACACCCGTGTGTTGAGCTGGTGTGTGTGGATCAGACACAGCAGTGCTCCACTCACTGTCCATATAGAGATGATAGCTGGCCTGGCAAAACCCTCAGCCTGGCCCTCGTGAGGTAGTCCGTTGTGGATTTTGAGGTGTGTTTAGGGTCATTATCCGGTCATAGCAGCCATCGTATTCCTCTTCCGCTGTGGGGTGATATATGCTTCCAGGGTTTAACCAAACCTACTCTTCTATCTACCGGTGCAATGTTACCAGTGTCACTGGCTACAACACATGCCAAAAGGATGATGGATCCAGACCAGTGCCCACGAGTTGGACAGATGTTCTTTTTGTAAAGGTCCATCAGCCTTGTTTAGATGTTCCTTTGGAAACGTCTGCCTCTGAATGAGGCAGTCAAGATGCTTCCATAATGGTCATGTGTGTCGCTGCCCAGCAGAGCATTGCACCACAAGATAGCATCTCTAAATCTTCCCGGAGATTTTTGTGGGATTTAAGGATTTTCCTTTACAGGGATCCCACCAGAGGTTCTCACAGATAGTTCTCTTCATCCTCCAGACCTCACCTTGTCCTCCACCATTCCTGTTACCTGCCATTTTTGAATCACAGTAAGAACCGAGGAACCGGCTCATTGAAAGTGCTCTGCTATCTTCTCAGAGCTTCTTCTCCTTCGTGAGCATCAGTTGGTTTAATGGTCCAAGTCCTGGGAAGCTGCTTAGAGGAGCCCATGGCTGCTGAATTTTGGGACGAGGTTTGAGGAGTCTTGGGGAGTATTGATAAAGCTCTGACCTTTGCATCACCTGGTCTTTCCTAACCATGCTAACAAGCTAATGAGATCTCGATGAAAGTTACCTGAGAGCTCAGGTCACTCGGGGTGCCCAAACTTTTGCATGGTGCTACTTGGCAATAGTGTCTAGTAATAGACATTTGGGCATGACATTCGACCAACCCCAGTCATGACACTGTGTGGTGTTAGGGTCCTGTCTCTGTGGGGTAGGATTGTCCACCCAGACCAGTGTAGATGTCTGTTAGCTGATGGAACCGAACTGTAAGTTAGCCTTCTCCTGCAAGCGTATAGAGGCTAAACGATGCAGTGCTGGTGGCAGATTGAAAACAGGAAGCAGCCTGTCACCTACATTGTCCGCTCCAGCCTGTTAGTAAACATCATCCAATTTAAATATCGTGACGTGTATCGCGATGCTCTGAGGTGCTTCAGTATCATACCTCCTCCTCACAGACTTCCTCCAAGAGATGCAGATTTTTGCCGAGGAAGACCAGATGTGCTGACCTCTACGCACGCGCTCGCCTTCGCCTCCTCAGACACACATGGCTGCCCTGCGGCGGCGCAACATGAAGCAGAACGCCCTGCGAGTGTGTGTGTGTGGGTGGTTTGGTCATGTGAGGAACGGAGGAAAATGCCCTTATGATTATACCGCTCTGCGCTCGGGAAAGGACAAATAAATAATCAGTCTGATGACTGTAGGGTGAAAGGGGCCATTACGACTCAGCCCGGGCTGGAGGGGGGGCTCGGAGGAGATCGGCCCAAATGCAGCATCGCGCTGACATTTAAAGACAAGCTGGTAATGTCTAGAGTGGTTATTAAAAACACTGATGAGCTTATGGCCTGTGCACGCATCAAAACGATCCCCAGCCAACACACCTAATTACGCACCAAACCCAAAATAACCTCGGAGCCATTGGCTTTAATTACACCAAGGGAAACCAGGCTCCAATTATAATGGGAATATTTCCATCTAGTATATTTAAATATATTCGCTGCTCGAGTCTCTGATTGCACCGGACCAGACAGTAGTAACCTACCAATCAGGAAGACAAGAGGTCACATGCAATCTGCCAGTTATACCTACCGTAGCATGCAAGACTGTATTCACTGTGTTGTGGTAGTGTGATATGGAGAGTTCATTACCTCCTTCAAATCCCAACCCCGCATTCCCAAAAGAGGTATGGCCAAATGGGCTGATTCCCAAATCCTGAACTGTTATGGAACAGACTTATTAATATTTACACCCTACATTTACATACACGCTGGCCCGATTCATCCCCTTCCCAAGGAACCCACCCCTCAGTGATGTCCCATGGTTGAGGTTCATCTTTAAACCAGGCTGACGTTGCTTCCTGTTCACCAGCTTCTTAATCCAATGTTCCATTCCACCTTAAATGCTACAGCTTAAATAGGCACCAGAATGAAGCTGTGGCACCGTTTAAGGCGGAACGGAAATTCACAAATAGGATCCCGGAAACTTTAATCCCGCAGTCTGCACATTCCACTCCGGACAGTTTCCCGAACTCTTGGAGAATATTGAGCAGCGCCGCTCAGCGTTCGACCCTGAAGCGACTGAAGAATGGAGCAGCTCCACCTTTATTAGCATCACAGCCCCAACAGCACCGCGGCACCTCTTCCCAATCTATGGATCCCATCACTCACAGCCTGCAGTTATCTATAGCCCCATCATCCTCGCACAGCAGCGCCATCTGCTGGAGCCTGAAGTTACTACCACCTTAAACACACAAGGTGACAGTTATTAATCATATCTGAGTTTCACGTTCCGTTGCTGGCCATGTCTACTGATACACTGACACGCAGATAGTTTGGGGAAATGACAAACTGGACTCTTGAGCATATCCGTGTGGAAAGTTGCAGAATTGAGGATTCTAGCTTTACCTGACTCCCTTGCAACACACTCTAGCCAGAGGCGGTAGAGCATGAGTGCTAAATTTGTTCATTTGGGCATTGGGCAAAATCATGGCCATTACCTGGGAGGGGGTCCAAATCACAGTCTGACAGGCTTAGCATGGGTTCATCACAACAGCAGGAAGTCGGGGTCAAACCAGCAGACCCTGGGACACAGGAGAATGAGGGCGCAGACACATAAGAGCAGGAATCGGCCATATACATTTGTGGCAGTGATAAGCCTTTGGCTTGTCTGCAGCATCCGCACGATCAGCTAGTGGGCATCCGTCCCATTGTGTCTCAAATGAAGTGCTTCAGTAGTGCAAGTAGAGTGCTGCACTGGGAAATGCACCCAGTTATAGTGCACAGTGAATACCAGTGATGGTGATGGATGAAGTGCTAGAACTGCCGAAAAATGAAGAGTGTAACGTTGCATGCTAAGCCATGCTCTAAATCATTTTCAGATGTCTGTGTGCTTCAACAGCAGTATATCCGTCCACCGCTGTGAGCTTGAAGCTATTTGTAATAGGCAGCCATGTGTTAGAAATGTTATCAGGCATGTTATACTGAACCAGCCAGAGTGCTGTTACGTTCAGTGCAAAACACTGTGTGACAACGCTACCCTACAAACATCAAGGCACTAGCTGTGGTGTAGAGCGGAAGGACAGGGTAGTATGTGGTGTCTAGTGTAATATTGGACTATGATGTATGAATATTCATAGAGCAGGGCGGAGATCCTTAATTCTGGAGGGCTGGTGTCCAGCACAGTTTGGTGTTTTTCCTTCACAAACACACCTGGTTCGACTCTTGAGTTAATTGCCAGGTGTATTTGGCATGTTGGAGCAGGGAAATCGTCAAACTGTGCTGGACACCAGGCCTCCAGAACCCTGCTGGTAGTGTGCACATGCAGTGTGGAGTGTAAGAACAGAGTATAGAAATGTAGGGTACTAACTGAGTGTATACTGTATAAGTTTATAGTGTATACAGAATATACAGAGTAAGAATATAGTGACAGTATATGACATATAAGAGTATAGAGTATAGTGTAAAATTATAGTGTATAATGTAAGATTTTAGAGTATAGTGTAAGATTATAGTGTACAGTATATGATTGTAATGTATAGTCTAAGATTACAGTGTATAGTATAAGATTATAGAGTATAGTGTAAGATTATAGAGTATGGTGTAATATTATAGAGTATAGTATGAGAGTATAGTGTAAGATTTTAGTGTGTAGTATATGATTGTATTGTATAGTGTAAGATTACAGTGTATAGTATAAGGTTATATAGTATAGTGTAAGATTATAGAGTATAGTGTAAAATTATAGAATATAATGTAAGATTATAGAGTATAGTGTATGATTATAGTGTATAGTATATGAATGTATTGTATAGTGTAAAATTAGTGTATAGCGTAAGATTATAGTGTATAGTATATGATTATAGTGTATAGTGGAAGATTATAGAGTATAGTGTAAGAGTATAGTAAGATTATAGAGTATAGTGTAAAATTATAGTGTATAATGTAAGATTATATAGTATAGTGTATGATTATAGTGTATAATGTAAGATTATAGAGTATATTGTATGATTATAGTGTATAGTATATGATTGTATTGTATAGTGTAAAATTATAGTGTATAGTAGAAGATTATAGTGTATAGTGTAAGATTATAGAGTATAGTGGAAGATTATAGAGTATAGTGTAAGAGTATAGTAAGATTATAGAGTATAGTGTAAGATTATAGTGTATAATGTAAGATTATAGAGTATAGTGTAAGATTATAGTGTATAATGTAAGATTATAGAGTATAGTGTATGATTATAGTGTATAGTATATGCTTGTATTGTATAGTGTAAAATGATAGTGTATAGTGTAAGATTATAGTGTATAGTATATTATAGTGTATAGTGTAAGATTACAGTGTAAGATTATAGAGTATAGTGTAAGATTATAGTGTATAGTATATGATTGCAGTGTATAGTGTAAGATTATAGAGTATAGTGTAAGATTACAGTGTATAGTGTAAGATTATAGTGTAAGATTATAGAGTATAGTGTATGATTGTATTGTATAGTGTAAGATTACAGTGTATAGTATAAGATTATATAGTATAGTGTAAGATTATAGAGTATAGTGTAAGATTATAAAATATAGTGTAAGATTATAGAGTATAGTGTAAGATTATAGAATATAGTGTAAGACTCTAGAGTATAGTGTAATATTATAGTGTATAGTGTAACATTTTAAGTGTATAATGTAAGACTATAGAGTATAGTGTATGATTATAGTGTATAGTATATGATTGTATTGTATAGTGTAAAATTATAGTGTATAGTGGAAGGTTATAGTGTATATTGTAAGATTATAGAGTATAGTGTAAGAGTATAGTAAGATTATAAAGTATAGTGTAAGATTATAGTGTATAATGTAAGAGTATAGAAAGATTATAGAGTATAGTGTAAGATTATAGAGTATAATGTAAGAGTATAGAGTATAGTGTAAGATTATAGTATATAGTGTAAGATTATAGTGTATAATGTAAGAGTATAGAAAGATTATAGAGTATAGTGTAAGATTATAGAGTATAATGTAAGAGTATAGAGTATAGTGTAAGATTATAGTATATAGTGTAAGATTATAGTGTATAATGTAAGAGTATAGTAAGAGTATAGAGTATAGTAAGAGTATAGAGTATAGTGTAAGAGTATAGAGTATAGTGTAAGATTATAGTTTATACTGTAAGATTACAGTGTATAATGTAGGACTATAGTGTATAATTTAAGAGTATAGTAAGATTATAGGGTATAGTGTATAATGTAAGAGTATAGTAAGATTATGGAGTATAGTGTAAGATTACAGAGTATAATGTAGGACTATAGGACATAATCCCTGTAATTATTGCATACACATATTCTATAGTGTATGAATGAAGTGTATGGTGTACGTCAGAACATTACAGACGTATAGAGCGCACCATTACTGTATGTACGAGGTTTATAGGGTGTGATATTAGAACATAGCACCCAGCACAGTTCCCCAAACACAGTGCATGATTATTAATTATATGAAACAGATCAGTGGAGTAGATAAACAAGTCGAAATGGCTAGTGGGAGGGGCCTAAGCACAGCAGGAAGGTTCCAGACGGAATCAGAGGATCGGTAACACCCCTCACTTAGACCACTTATTTGTTACCTCTGAGGCTTTTTCATTCCCAGGTCAGGACACCTGCTCTGTAATGGGGAGATGTGAAGCACTTACCTGGACGCCGCACAGCACTTACCTGCTCACACATCGAGGGCACTACACTTAAGTGCAAAGTGTGAAAACGCCTCACAAAGCGTAAAGAGCACGAGCACTTTCGTTTGTACAGCCACCTCGGCTCCGGTGTTACGTACAGTGGCAGCCGGAGACTAACCTCAATCATAGCAGCGTTTCCAGTTATTGCATGTTCCTCTCTCCTCCATGTTTCAGCTGTTCTGCCCTCCGCTGCTATTGTCTGTGTTCAGTACAGTGTGACGGGGGGGCTGGGGGGGTTTGGTGGGGGGAATCTCAGCAATGTGACAGGAAAAAAAGAAATAGCCGAGTGAGGTACTGTCGGAAGTGCCAGCGCTTAATGGACTGGTGATAAAACCAAATGTAGAGCAGAAAACCACCCCCCACCGACACCCCCACCCCGACCCCCTGCTCAGACCCCAAGTGGTTTTAATCTAATTTAAATATGCACTCTCCTCTACGACATCACGCCAAAAAAAAAGGGTCATAACCTCACAAGCTCTGTTGCCTGGTTACCTTTTTTGGAGCACGTTCAGTTTATAAAAACACTGCGTCGTGCAAAATGAGCAAATCGCTCAAACTGATTTGCGATATTAATTTAATCCGTGTCAGGCTTGACTCGCTTCCCCGAAAAGGTCATATTCATCCTCTGCGTTTCAGCGAGCCTGCCGTTCTGTCTGTATGTGCGGTGATTTCAGAGCACAGCGGCGTTCGTACCTTATCATCCAGTATAAATAGCCTCTGCTTGTCTCTACAACACCGGCTGTCAGATCCTGTAAGACCTGAGAACACTGGCCCAGTGTAAAGTGTTAGTGTGCTGTAAGTACCGTGTCGGTGTACAGTAACTCAGTAAGTGTAATGTGTTAGTGTGCTGTAAGTAGTGTGTTGGTGTACGGTAACTCAGTAAGTGTAATGTGTTAGTGTACTGTAAGTAGTGTGTTGGTGTACAGTAACTCAGTAAGTGTAATGTGTTAGTGTACTGTAAGTAGCGTGTTGGTGTACAGTAACTCAGTAAGTGTAATGTGTTAGTGTGCTGTAAGTAGTGTGTCAGTGTACAGTAACTCAGTAAGTGTAATGTGTTAGTGTGCTGTAAGTAGTGTGTTGGTGTACAGTAACTCAGTAAGTGTAATGTGTTAGTGTGCTGTAAGTAGTGTGTTGGTGTACAGTAACTCAGTAAGTGTAATGTGTTAGTGTGCTGTAAGCAGTGTGTTGGTGTACAGTAACTCAGTAAGTGTAATGTGTTAGTGTACTGTAAGTAGCGTGTTGGTGTACAGTAAATCAGTAAGTTTAATGCGTTAGTGTACTGTAAGTAGTGTGTTGGTGTACAGTAACTCAGTAAGTGTAATGTGTTAGTGTACTGTAAGTAGTGTGTCGGTGTACAGTAACTCAGTAAGTGTAATGTGTTAGTGTACTGTAAGTAGTGTGTCGGTGTACAGTAACTCAGTAAGTGTAATGCGTTAGTGGGATGTAAGTAGTGTGTTGGTGTACAGTAACTCAGTAAGTGTAATGTGTTAGTGTACTGTAAGTAGTGTGTCGGTGTGCAGTAACTCAGTAAGTGTAATGCGTTAGTGTACTGTAAGTAGTGTGTTGGTGTGCAGTAACTCAGTAAGTGTAATGCGTTAGTGTACTGTAAGTAGTGTGTTGGTGTGCAGTAACTCAGTAAGTGTAATGTGTTAGTGTACTGTAAGTAGTGTGTCGGTGTACAGTAACTCAGTAAGTGTAATGCGTTAGTGTGCTGTAAGTAGTGTGTTGGTGTACAGTAACTCAGTAAGTGTAATGTGTTAGTGTACTGTAAGTAGTGTGTCGGTGTACAGTAACTCAGTAAGTGTAATGTGTTAGTGTGCTGTAAGTAGTGTGTCAGTGTACAGTAACTCAGTAAGTGTAATGTGTTAGTGTGCTGTAAGTAGTGTGTTGGTGTACAGTAACTCAGTAAGTGTAATGTGTTAGTGTGCTGTAAGTAGTGTGTTGGTGTACAGTAACTCAGTAAGTGTAATGTGTTAGTGTACTGTAAGTAGCGTGTTGGTGTACAGTAACTCAGTAAGTGTAATGTGTTAGTGTACTGTAAGTAGTGTGTCGGTGTACAGTAACTCAGTAAGTGTAATGCGTTAGTGTGCTGTAAGTAGTGTGTCGGTGTACAGTAACTCAGTAAGTGTAATGCGTTAGTGTGCTGTAAGTAGTGTGTCGGTGTACAGTAACTCAGTAAGTGTAATGTGTTAGTGTGCTGTAAGTAGTGTGTCGGTGTACAGTAACTCAGTAAGTGTAATGTGTTAGTGTGCTGTAAGTAGTGTGTTGGTGTACAGTAACTCAGTAAGTGTAATGTGTTAGTGTGCTGTAAGTAGTGTGTTGGTGTACAGTAACTCAGTAAGTGTAATGTGTTAGTGTACTGTAAGTAGCGTGTTGGTGTACAGTAACTCAGTAAGTGTAATGTGTTAGTGTACTGTAAGTAGCGTGTTGGTGTACAGTAACTCAGTAAGTGTAATGTGTTAGTGTACTGTAAGTAGTGTGTCGGTGTACAGTAACTCAGTAAGTGTAATGTGTTAGTGTACTGTAAGTAGTGTGTCGGTGTACAGTAACTCAGTAAGTGTAATGTGTTAGTGTACTGTAAGTAGTGTGTCGGTGTACAGTAACTCAGTAAGTGTAATGTGTTAGTGTACTGTAAGTAGTGTGTCGGTGTACAGTAACTCAGTAAGTGTAATGCGTTAGGCCATGTGATTTTACTATCTCTACTTTAACTCCACTACATGGTGTATGTACTTGGTTCACCTCTACACTTAACACCGTCACATGAAGTGTCTGTATTTGCTGTGTTATCAGGTCTTGTTTGCTAATGACCCGGTTCCTAAATGGTGTCTGGTGTATTTGATGCACACCATGAGATCTCAGTTAACGCCTGGAAGACCTACCAAACTAGGAAAGCATTGGATGACCTGGTGTTGAACAGCAAACACCTCGTCCCCCCTGCAGCCAGCACCAGTGCAGATATGACAAGTGAGTTCAAACCCCCAACGCTGGCGTGGTCCGCCCCGATGGGACGCCCTGAGTACCAGGGGGTGTATCACATGGCTCAGATTAAAAACATAACAACACTTACTTACTGCAGCCTCAGTCAGCTCGCACGGTTCGCCCGGGAGACACAGATGCTGCATCACGCTAAGAAACGAAGCCTGGTGCACTTCACACACAGTGATAAGGAACAAGGCAGCTCAGGGAACGCTCCAGATCTGGTGCCTGAAATCGCTGAAATGATTTTACCCCTGCCAAAGGGGATGTGCACACGGCGTAACTCCTCTCGTGGCAGATTTAAACAAGTGGCTTTCTTCCCAGCCCAGCTCGCTGGGTTTATGGCGTCGATGGATGCTCCTGCTTTTCACTCCAGCGTTTTTCCTCCGTGAGGAGTAAATAATACTCCAGTAATAATATCTGCAGATGAGGCCAGCCCGGCTCCGGGTCTACTCCTTTACTCCTCCAGTTCCTACTTAAGATCAGCTACTCACTCAGTTTCCACCAATCAGGCCATGTGATGTGCCCTAATGGTGTTTCTCATAATTATGAGTATTACATAAGTATCTCATAGTAATGAATTAGTGTGTCATAAGAAGCACTTATTATCTCATAATATTGATTTAATATCTCATATGAATGCCTAACTTTATTATAATTATGACTTAGCATCTCATGTTTATGACTTATTATCTCATAATATTGCCTAATATCTCATATAAATGACTGTCTAATAATTATGATTTAGTATCTCTTATTAGTGACTTATTATCTCATAATATTGCCGTAATATCTCATATGAATAACTGTCTTATGATTATGACTTAGTATCTCATAATATTGATTTAATATCTCATATGAATGCCTAACTTTATTATAATTATGACTTAGTATCTCATGTTAATGACCTATTAACTCAAAATATTGACTTAATATCTCATATGAATGCCTAACTTTATTATAATTATGACTTAGTATCTCATGTTTATGACTTATTATCTCATAATATTGCCTAATATCTCATATAAATGACTGTCTAATAATTATGATTTAGTGTCTCATATTAGTGACTTATTATCTCATAATATTGCCTAATATCTCATATAAATGACTAACTTCATTATAATTATGACTTAGTATCTCATGTTAATGACGTATTATCTCATAATATTGACTTAATATCTCATATGAATAACTGTCTTATGATTATGACTTAGTATCTCATATGAGTGTTTCATAGTTATCACTTATAATGCACTTGTTATGTCATAACAATGCAGTAGTGTCTAATAACAACTTAATATCTCATATTAGTCCTAATTGTCTTATAATTTATGAATTAGTATCTAATTATAAAGACTCACCATCTAGTAATAGTGATGTAGCATCTCCAAATAATGACTTATTATGTCATAATTATTATTTAGCTTCTCATTATAATGACTTTGTATTCTATAATAATAGCTAGGTATGCCATATTAATGGCTTAGTTACTCATAATTTAACTTAATATCTCATATTGATGACTACATTGTTATAATTATGACTTTGATCATTTATAATCTTGTAATTATCACTGAGTATCTCAGAAGTATGACTTAATGTCTCATAATTTTCATTTAGAATCTCACAATTACCTCTTTGTATCTCATTACCCAGGATCTCGTTATAATGACTCATAATAAAGACTTAGTATCTTATGACTTAGTATTTCATAATTATGACTAATTATGTCTTGTGATTATGACTTAGCATCTCATAATGGCTTAGTGTCTCACAATTATCATTTAGCATCTCAAAACAAAGACTCAGAATCTCATATCTAGAATTTGACCATTATGAGCTAGTATCTCATGATTATGAGATCTATGACCTCATAATTATGTCTAACGGTCTTGTAATTCTGACATATTAATATCTTATTATCTCAGATTTATGATTCAATGTGTCACATTATCATCTAATGCTCAGATAATTACCATTTAGCAGCTCATAAGTATGACTTACTATCTCAGAATTATCATCTCATAATTACCATAGTGCATTATAGCTGTTATCCAGTGCAATCAAACGTTCCAACAATGGACCACCATAAGTAGTGCATAACCGAGGCACCCTGTGGAACAGAGGATACCCATAATGCATTGTGTTGTTTGGTTCGGAGGTTCACGTGCACCTCTCTCAGTAGGATTAGCGAGCCCAGCTCTCGTGGTAGCATGTCCACGGACCTCTCTTCAGACCCATTAGAGATGTGAGGAAGGTGCGGTCGTGTGTGCAGTCAAACGTTTACCATCGCTCCTTAAACACCGCTGCACCGCGTGTGGTGATTCAGTCTGGAGGCTTTCACACAGTCACCGTATGTACATACATGCTACAAGCTGCTCTGAAGAGCCACACGTGCAGCCGAGCGGGTGAGGAACGCTGGAGTGCTCTTTTAAAGAACCACCCACTCCACTGAAAGGTTCTTTAGGAAACCAGGAGCGGTTTATCTACGGCACTGCTCCCACGAACGCTCCTGGGAGCCCTATTTTTCTCTCTCTCTTTTCGCGGATTCCAGTTCTTTTGGATTTAGATTTTCTAAAGCTCTGTTTGAATTTATTACTGTGCCTTGAAGATGTAAATGAGCTCCGATCTGATTGGTTCTATTGCGGCTCATTCAGTAGCTTATAAGTGCCTTAATAATGAGAAACAATGCTTTATAAGCATCTAACATTTCAGTCACCCTTTATTAAAGGCCGCTCAGTAATGGCGCTTGGAATGTCTGTGATGTTTTGTGTTTGTAATAAATAGAATAAATATAAATATGATACTTCATAAATTCATGGTCCTTGTACACTTTGATTTTCCCTGAACTCCTGGGTCTTTAAGCCCCGCCTCATGATGAGCCCGGTGTGTTTGATTGGTCAGCCCACCCAGAGTGGGCAAGCTGATCAATCAAAGCACAATTAAACCACACTGGCCTCATCAGGAGGCGGGGCTTAAAGAGTCAGCTGTGGCTGTTCCTACAATGGCGTCAGATCTATTTGATTCAGAGTCCGATCCTGAAAGTCTGGTTGAACAAGCTGGTAGGTCCACCTTCGCAAGCTGGACTAGAGCAGGCGGTTTCAGAGTGGTGAGTGTTTACTGGTTAGGCTATCTCTGCATTCTGTGAGGGCACACTAAGCTTGGCAGTAGGCGGGCACTAAGGACTATGTTACAAGATGACATCATCATGCAACAGATTGAAGGGCTGGAGTATTAATGAGGTGCTTCAGAGGGCAGGGAGTTTCTCAAGCTGGCATGTACTTTGGGATTTAGAACTCTGGAAAACTGTTACATGAGGTACAACACTACACGCTAAAGGCATAACAGGTACAACACTACAAGCTAAAGGCATAACAGGTCCCCTTAATAAAGCATTATAACAGCAGTTATTACAGCCTTATGAAGCATAATAAAAATGCCTTGTTCCCAGGCTACAAAGCATGCACCTGTAATAACCAATGAACCCAGGCTTCATAGAGAACGTCACCCAACACTCCTTTCAACTTTATCACAAATGGGCGGGGCTAAAGTGCTATCAGCTGATATATGTAAATGCATATGTTCTGACCTTTATAGGATTCCCCCAGCTGGAGAATTGCTTAGCGACGGGCCCTCCAGGCTGGAAAAGAACATCCCATGCTGATTTACTTACCGGTATAATTGAGATGTCCTCGCGTGACATGTGCCCACTCCTTTGCCGGGAGAGCAGTTTTGAACATGACCATCCACGCTGGCAGGAGACGTTTACCCAGACGTTATATCCCCAGCGGAGGCGCACGGCGAAAGCCATCTTATCAGCTTTCCCGCGATCTCCATTTGCCAACTGCTCCATTCGCCACCACTTTGCATTTGCCAATTGCCCAATTTGCAATCGAATTAGGAATATGTGTTTCACAGAGGAAAAAAAAAGGAGCTAAGCAAAATGTGAAATTGGCATATTTCTCAAGAACAGGCCAACGTAGCAGGCACACGTTCTGACATGATAGCGTGCTGGAATGGCAGCGGTATCTGAGATAAGACCTTCAGTCCTTTTCAAGTGGTGAGCAGCGACAGGAACGTTTCATTACATTATCTCACCCCACAGCCCACATGATTTTCTGGCAACACGTCTGACAAGCTTGAAGGGAGTCATCTACATGACATTATCACAAGAGCGACAGTGCTGAGGCAGGAGAGGAGAATATAAGAGACACGTGGTGCTAATATAAAACGTCCAGCTGTTGTTCCACTTCCTGTAGGTGCAAAGTGAACATGGAGCTCATAGGTGCACATATAGGAATGAAACTTGGTGGGTAGCTTTAACATCATGAGACCAGCTAATGATTGAAGCTTCAAGTGACATAAGCAAGGAATGGCTGTACCTGACTGGCCCACAAGCCACCATTACAGCCATCCAGCGAGCAGTGGTGTCCTCCAGGAGTCATTCTGGTAGTGCAGCTCCATTGGCAGACGGCTGCACCACGCAGGACTACATGCACACAGACCGTTACCACGACTGTCCTTAACACCACGTCACCACGTCATGGCAGAGGGTCATCTTCAGTGACGAGTCCCACTTTAGTCTTGATGGAGACGCCCAACGAATCCGTGTGTGGAGGCACCGTGGTCAGCACCGAGATGAACGGTCTGTTGACTCGTCCAGAAGGCCTGGCGTCCCTCCACCTCCACCCCTACCGCACCATCTGCAGGAACTGTGTGAGGATGTTCAAGCTGCATGGGATGGATTATCACAGGACACCATTAGGAACCTCTACAGCTCCATACCGAGACGTCTGGCGTGTAGGGTTAGCAAACACGGCGGCCCGACGCCATACTGAGAGAAAGGCTTCTGTCTGTAGATGATAATGACCCATCGGCCTGGGTTCGATTCCCCAGACGTCCAGAATGCCTGGTGTCATGGTGCGAGTTCCAGTTCCGTTTGATGGCAGATGGCCTTTGGTCTTCATTAGAGACCCTTTGATAGCGCACCTTACTTTCATTAGGACCCCCAACTAGTGGCTCTAGCTTTTTGGAACACACACTTCGGAGGACTATTCCACAGGACAATGCTTATCTGGATACTCCTGCCAGAGCTGACCACATCACTCCACCTCCACCCCTACTGCAACATCTGGAAATCAGGAACTGTGTGAGGATGTTCAAGCTGCATGGGATGGATTATCACAGGACACCATTAGGAACCTCTACAGCTCCAAACTGAGACGTCTGGCACGTTGGGTTACCAAACATGGCGGTCCGACACCATACTGAGAGACAGACCCCTGTATGTGTAGCTCAGTCATCATTTATTGACCTGCCATTATGAGCCCACTGATATCTCAACAACGACTAGGTGTGCTTGACTTGACACACCTCGCTGTGGGTTTCACCATGCTCAGGAACAGCTGTGGCAATGAGGATCCGGCCCCGGGCATGGACTGGGGGTACTCGCTGCAGAGGATCTAGCGCCCTGCGGCGTTAGTGCTGGACAGGACTGTGTGCACACCCAGGGACTTGGCTCAAGCTGGCTGACGCTGGCCTCTCGAAGCTTGTGAAGTGGAGCTGTGCTGTGGCCATGCCCCGTAGATTCCTGGGAGGTGCTTCCCATGTCGCTGTGTCTAAGTTAAGATGTATGTGTTCAGTGTATTTTCCTGTGTTGAGTAGCGGGTTTAATTGCAAGACCCTCCAGCAAATACTGACGACAGCTCCTTCCATCATGGAGAGTTACACCACACGCTGCATCTGCAAAGCCACCAGCATTGTAGATTACCACACACAGCCCTCACATGAATTGTCCTCTTTCGGGCTCTCATAGCCCGACTGTGCAACAGTGTCTTTTCACGAGCCTGTAGATTCATTAACTCCCGGAGACTGAACTGACAGATTCCTTAATGTAAACACACAAGTATACATCTAAGGGACGCCTCCTCCCTCCCTGCTTCCTGCAGCTCCATATTAATGTCTGAGATGCTGCATCCTTAACAGCGTCTGCTGCTTACACCCACCCAACACTGTATTCCGTTTAATGGTGATAGGGCTTCTACCTCATATATGCTGGGCTCTGTCTTGTGTCCATTGGTCCTGCTTTTCTTTGGTACTTGTTGGTGTAGATATCATGTAAAGAGTTACATTAGTCTCCACCCAAATAGTATACTGCTGGGGGTTGGCAATGTGATGTTGTGCATTGGGTGCTGCTGGGCCTTCTTCTTCTGCATGGAAATCAGGTTCCTCAGTGTATGTAGACACCTTACTCTGATTTCTTTCAGAATTCTAGTTCTATGCATGTGTGAAAACAGACCACGAAGCTTGGCACAGG
This sequence comes from Prochilodus magdalenae, assembly GCA_024036415.1. Taxonomy (NCBI): domain Eukaryota; kingdom Metazoa; phylum Chordata; class Actinopteri; order Characiformes; family Prochilodontidae; genus Prochilodus; species Prochilodus magdalenae. The sequence continues at coordinate 205,915 of JAMWET010001336.1, read as the reverse complement.
CGAGATTTTAGTCTCTTAGCCATTGTGCCATCTTTGCTTGGCACAACGACAACTGGGAGGACAGAGCAGCTGTGCTCCAGCGTACAGAGCTTTTTCTCAAACACTAAAAGGATCTTTCACTGAGCGACACATGCGTCAAGTTAACGTCCATCGCTTTGTATGTCACACTGACATACCTGCCTCTGTTAACACCACCAGCGCTACACTAATATACCATCACCTCACCTGGGCTCGAGCATAGAAGACTGGCAACATATGCATATCACCCGCTGTATGGGGCTGATGGTAGGGTTCCTATGCAGTGCAGACGCCATGAATTCATGGACCCCAGTTGTCAACAAAGGCACTGAGCAGGCTGCTAATGGTTCCATACTGGTGTGGATTGTGTTGTCATGGCATGGGTTGGGTCCACTGGCCCAGGTTGTCCAGAACTGGTTCCAGGAGCATTCTGGAGAGTTCCAACACATGGTGTGCCCTGCAAGTTGTGCCCAGTTGAGCTTTTACCCTATCATGCCACATACAAACTCCAATAATTCACGTCGCCCTGCCATGAGCAAGTTGACCCGTGTTCAACCTGTCACTACCCATACAGGTGGGGGCTTTCCAATGCCGTCCCCCTGAGGTAACACCACTTCATGTATATTGATTCATTTGTATGTATACTGCTATCCTATGGCTATACTGACATATGACTATACCCAGGACAATAAAATCGGCACAGGACACAGCGTTGGGTGGGCTTTGGTTCATAGTAAACCCCCAATTGTATGGATTGTATGAATGTAGCTGAAATGACAGTAAAGCCTTTTGGAAGTTGAACTTGGGTATTAGTGTGTTTTGAGTGTTTTGGCGTGGTGGGTGCTTCCCTTCATTGAATCTAAGGGTCCGAGCCCAAACTCTGAAAAACAGCTCCAGCCCTATTACCCCTGCTCCATCACACTTTACTGTCAGCATTACTACTTGTTCCGGTAGGTTCTCCTGGATTCATCTACCAAACCCAATCCCAGACTCATCCATCAGACTACCATCCAGCCAACAGACTGGTGGTCTCTGACTTTTGTATTTATATATCATCGCTGTCCAAAGAAAAACAGGTATCTCCAAATGGCAACTTTACAACAGAGGCCAAAAACGTCATTTAATTTGAATAGAAGTCAATGGAACCAGACATCTTTCCAAGCAGTTTTGGGCCATTTCTGTTGGTCCATTCTTCAGGAAATTTCCACACAGTGTAAACAGCAGCTCATGTGATCAAATGATGCAAAAAAGTAAAAATCAACAAAAGTGGAGATACATGTTTTTCTTGGGACCATGACTATATATATATATATACATTTAGATACAAGATACAAAGGGACACGGCAGTGAAGCCCACTCAGATGAATCTGGCATTGAAACCTGATGAAATAAACAAAAACAAACAGGCCCACATAACTACAATATACATATGGGTAGGGATATATCAGCGTGATATGGTGGCAGCAGGGGTGACGCTAGAGTTATTGCCAACTATCCTAGAGATGGCACCACAAATTTTCCGAGCTGAGTAAGCTCAGCGATATAGGCTCGGCGACATAAATACATTACTGGGCAGCAAATAAACCAGGTCCAGTCATTAGCCCACACTGTGAATCATTTAAACGCATTACTGAATGAATCCTTAATTACAGGACTAAATACAATCACAGAAATGATTCATTTCAAATAACCAGTAGCTCTGCTAGACGAAAGCACCAACACATCCGTCTCTCCAAAGTGGTCCAACGGTAAATCTAACGAGTCTCATTTTCCATAAAACCGTCACCTTATCCGTCTGCATAATAAAGCTATATAACACCAACAGAACTATATAATAACACACTGTGTTTTCAACTGAAACGTTTCACAGCGTACACTGACTGAACGTTTCATTAGGTCCCCCTCTGTGTATCTATTGATCAGCTCAATGCACCATATAGGACAATCTGTAGTTCTACAGCTACAGACTGTAGTCCATCTGACTCTCTGTATACTTTGTTATCCCACCTGCATGCATCAAAAGTCAGGACCACCACAGGACAGTAGTTTGTTCAATCCGGTACACTGATCATAAGGTTCACTATTCTAAAAATGACATGAGCAAGCTAAATAGCTAACTGGCTTCTTGCTAGCATTGCTTAATTTAATGTAGGCATCAGTCAGTGTGTTTACATGCGCTTAATCTGATCAGAATCGCATTTCTGCAGCTGCATTTGGTTATGCAAGTGGTCACGTAATCTGTACCATACTTGGATTACTTCCTTCAGATCAGAAATGTCTAGGAAAGTTGAAGTTCTGCACAGGAATCAGGTTTCCCAGTCTATGTAGACCCCTTACTCTGATTTCTTTCAGATGTCTACGCCTATGCTTGTGTGGAAACAGATGAACAGTGTTTAACACAGGAACCATGAGGTGCGTACAAACCACATCAATGCTGAAATGACCTGCAGGATTTACCTTCTGGATGATATACGTACATATTTTTAGGTAATAAGATTCTATATTCAAAAGAAAACCTACATTATGTGTTTAGGTCATATCTTATTCTGTGAGTTCATTGGCCGCTTGTGAAGCAGAAATCCGATTACTGCCTGACTCGTGTAGACCTAGAGTTTCCCCATTATCTGATTACTCAAGTGCATGCAAACACCTTGATCGGATTAGCGACATAATCTGATTTTCTGCATTTATGGGATTGATGAGTGCATGTAAGACATGCTCGATGTCTTTTCTTCACTTCGTTGTTGGGATTCATGGAGGTCAGTAAATGATGTAATTCCAAGATCTGATTTCAGATCTCCAAGTCCAAGGCAGCACAGGGGTGGTCTACATGCAAGACCAATAAGCAAACTGATATCAAGAAGATACAAGCTGGTATGATTGAGCATTGTCGCTAGCATAATACATGACTAGCAAGCCTAGCTACATTCTTAACTAGCTAACTAACGGTGTCACATCCTGTCTTGTCTCGCCCCTGTTTGTCTGTTCTCTGGTTCTCTGGTTCTCGTAACTTCCATGTGCTTCTGTTTTGGTTTTTGCTCCTCCTCCTGTCTCCACCCTCTTGTCAGGCCCCTCACCTGCCCTTAGTTTGTAGCTCCGCCCCTTCCCAGGTGTTCCTTGTTAGTTCTTGTTCATTTATACTCCCTGCTGTTCCCTTTGTTCTTGCTTGGTGTTTTATGTCTCCATGTCTGTTGTTTGCAACCCTGTTCCCTGTCCTTGTGGGCATTCTAGATATGACAAAAGTATTGGGACACACCTTACGGGTGTCAAGCAAAGTCAATTACCAGCATTAGTGATAGAATGGGTGGTCCTAAGGAGCTCACTCAGCTCTACTGTGGTGCTGGATGGATGCCACAGTTGAAGTCTGTGAAGTTCCTTCCCTACGGGATATTCCATGATCAGCTGGGAGTGGTCTTGCTGAAAGTGGAAGGGTTGAGGAACCACAGCAACTCTGATATGAGGGGGGTCGCTGAGTGCTGAGGAGCTCCAAACCTCTTCCGGCTTTAACACTAGCGTATACACTGTGCTTCATGACGTGGGTTCCCATGGCCAAGCACCAGCATGCAAGCCATACATCACCACAACTGGACTCTGGAGCAATGGACATATGTCCTGTGGAGTGTCCAACCATGCATCTCTATCTGGCACTCTGGTTGACCACTCTGGGGTTGGCGAATGCCAGGACGATGTTGCCTGCCTGTCTACATTGTACCAGCAGTAAATGTTTGGTGGAGGGGGGATAATGCAATGGGCTTGCTTTACAGGGGTCAGAGGTCATAATTATGTAATTCCAGCTTTGTGGGAACAGTTTGGAGAGGCCTCTATTTTATTCCAGCATGACTCAGTGTCCCAAATCCATGTCCATATAAAGGCTGCTCGGGTCAGTTTGGTGTGGAAGAACCTTGCACAGAGCCTTGACCTTAACACCATCCAACCCATTCGGGATGGCTAAAATGCAGATTGGGAGCCAGGTGAGGTGTCTGACCTCACAAATCTGGATGAAGGGACTAAAATTCCCTTGGACGCTCTCCATAAGGCTTTAGTGGTGGGATGGTCTAAAAGCACCTGTAGGTGTAACGTGTAGGTGTCCCAATACTTTTGCCCATATGATGTGCACCACTGACTGCGGATATGAGTGGTAGCCTGACCAGGATTCGTTCTGCTGGGAAATGGGAAACAGCTCTGGGTTATGTTTTGTTCTCTACAGGCTTTAAATAACAGACGGGGAATATTTTAGAGGCTTTAGATCTCAGTGTTTAATCTACATCGGCCCGTAATGGTTCCATAAATGGCGATTAGCTTGGCGGCAAAATACCACTAGAATCCCATAGGGCCACTTCCAGAACTCAGCATTATCATAGAGGGTTTTTTCTCAATATGAGGCCTGAGAGTACGGTCTCGTTTTCATGGTCTGTGTTCGTTGCTATGATGGAGTAACCTGAGCTAAACATGGACCTCATTGAAAAGCAAGCACTCTGCAGAGAGTCAGGAGTGTCCTTGCTCGAGCTTTACTCATTACACAATAATGCAAATATGCTCCATTATTGGGACAAGATTAGCCATTCATGCTATCTAATGCAGACATAGAAGGTGACGGTTTCTCTGTAAAATGAGACTTGTTAGATTTACCGTTGGACCGCTTTGGAGAGAGATGGATGTGTCGGTGCTTTCGTCTAGCAGATCTCCTGGTTATTTGAAATGAATCATTTCTGTGATTTAGTATTTAGTTATTTGTGGTGCCATCTCTAGGATAGTTGGCACTAACTGTAGCGTCACCCCTGCTGCCACCATATATTGAATATATATATACTGAGTAGGAGGGGTGTCCATATATTTTTGGCCACATAATGTAACAGAAAGAATTTATGAAATTATATAAAGAATACTAAATATAGTAATATGATATGATTTCATTCATATGTCATCCATGTGTGTGGCTGAAACACTGGAACTCACAAAGTAGGAGGGGTGTCCATATACTTTTGGCCTCATTATGTAACAGAACGAATATATGAAATTATATAAGAATACAAAATAGGAGGGGTGTCCATATACTTTTGGCCATATAATGTAACAGAAAGATTATACATATATTACTATATTTTGTATTCTTTATATAATTTCATAAATTCTTTCTGTTACATAATGTGGCCAAAAGTATATGGACACCCCTCCTACTTTGTGAGTTCCAGTGTTTCAGCCACACACATGGATGACATATGAATGAAATCAAGCACACAGAGTCATGCTGTCTCCGTAGACCAGCACTGTCAGTCGAATGGGTCGCTGCCGAGGAGCTCGGTGACTTTACATGTGGCAATGTGTCATAGGACGCCACCTTTGTTATGAGTCAGTTCATGGCCTTTCTGCTCTGCTAGATCTGCAGCTGTGCGCGCTATTTTTGTGTAACGGGAGCATTTAGGAGCAGCAGCTCAGCCATGAAGCCGGTGATCTTCCAAGAAAATTCATTGAATACAGGATAGCAGGAGTCGAATGCACTGCTTGCGTGTGGTCCAATCTGGCCAGGCACTTCAGCTATGTGCTATTTACATCAAGCGGGACTGGAATCTGGAATGGTCTTCCAGGAAATAGCAATAAACGGTTGTGCTAGCTTGGAGTTAGCTATATATAGAGTATATGGGATATACATAGATACTCCCCATCCCCATGATGCTCATGTGTTGTGTGTTAATCTGCTGATACGATACAGCTACACTAATTTGGTTGGATTCCCATAATAATAAGATATATGTGTGCAGGTGTAGGTCATGTACGGTGTAGCTGGTTACTGGGGTGGGTACATAAGCTTACCTAACACCAGGTAACACCTCCACAAGCACCAACATCAGCTGGGACTGGATTGAACATGGACTGGACAGGGTTCTGGATGTAGCCACATCAGTGTTCAGACACTCTTACATCAAAGAATTGCTCAGATGGTCCAGATTTGGTGGATGCCTTCCTTCCCTGGCACCATTCCGAGGAGAATTCCCTGTAGACTGGGATTTTATCCACCGCTGGTAGACCAGTATGATCGTACGCTGCTTCCATACACCTGCAGATTCAGCTACTTCCTTCACACTATGGTCTTTGGCCACGCCCACATGATCAGTCACTCCAATCAGTAACATCTGCTCTGGAGCGTTTTCCACACATGGAACTAGACCTCTTTTCAATCTATGGATCCCATCACTCACACCCCGTAGGTATTTATAGCCCCAGCATCCTCATGCAGCAGCGCCATCTGCAGGAGCCTGAAGGTACTACCACCTTCACCAAGCTAGGTGACTAATCTTGTGTCCAGTGAGCTCATATTCCGCTCCTGGTAAAGGTCAGGATCAGCTCATGTGGAGTTTATGAGGATGTGATATGAGGATAAAGTTCAGGCCTAGCCATGAGGGGGGATTGCACGTTCCAGGGAGCGCGCTTGCGGCTGGCGTTATCAGCGAGCCACTACAGCACACGGCTCTCGGTTTCACATGCCTTCCTTTTCAAACGGCTGAGCACATTCACTTCATTTCCAAAGTGGATACAGACTGGTGTGTCTCATCACCTTTGAGCAAACCGCAACAACCGCCACAGTAATACACCTCAAATTGTCCCGGATTTCATTTTGTAGCGGCAGCGAGTGCGTCGGGCACTTTTAGACGAGGGGAAGAAAAGCGCTTATTTATTCTACCAAAGCAGAAAATTTGACAGCATGATGCACTATGTATTTCTAACTATGAATCATAAATAAATCAAGCTGGCTGGGTTTGCACTAGGTGTTTTTGTTGCCAAACACTGAAATGCCGAGGAACAGAAAGGGGGGGAAACAGCCACTCTGTGATAAACTGTGTGGATGTTTGCAAATGGAGTCTGTCTCTGAGTAATGAAATGTGGAGAGAGAGAGAGAGAGAGAGAGAGAGAGAGAGAGAGAGAAAGAGAAGGAAAGGGAGAGCCAGAGAGAGAAGGAAAGGGAAAGATAGAGAAGAGAGAGAAGAGGAAAAAAGGAGAGCCAGAGAAAAGGAAAGAGAGAGAGGAGAGAAGGGGGGGAAAGGAAAGCCAGAGAGAGAAGAGAGAGAAAAGAGAGAGAGAGAGAGGGAGAGGAGAGAGAGAAGAGAGAAGAAGGAAAAGGAAAGCCAGAGAGAGAAGGGAGAGAGAGAGAAGAACGAGAGAGGCAGGGAGAAGGAGAGAGAGAAGGAGAGAGAGGAGAGAAGAGAGAGAGAAGAGAGAGAAGAGGGAAAAGGAGAGCCAGAGAAAAGAAGAGAGAGAGGAGAGGGAGAGAGAGGAGAGAAGGGAGAGAAGAGGGAAAAGGAGAGCCAGAGAAAAGAAGAGAGAGAGGAGAGAATAGAGAGAAGAGGGAAAAGGAGAGCCAGAGAAAAGAAGAGAAAGAGGAGAGAATAGAGAGAGGGAGAGAGAGGAGAGAAGGGAGAGATGAGGGAAAAGGAGAGCCAGAGAGAGAGAGAGAGAGAGAGAGAGAGAGAGGGAGAGAGAGTAGAGAGAGAGAGAGAGAGAGAGAGAGGGAGAGAAGAGGGAGAGAGAGTAGAGAGAGAGAGAGAGAGAGAGAGAGAGAGAGGGAGAGAAGAGCGAGAGAGAGTAGAGAGAGAGAGAGAGAGAGAGGTTCACTCCAGCTCCTTCAGTCCATTTAAGACGGGTCCTGTTGGGCAAACCTTGCTGCTCTTTCAAGCCTGCCTCACATCTCCATGGCAACACACCAACCCCTGCTGGCGTCTGCCAGACTCACTGTCCATGTGAGCGAGAGTGCATGTGAGACACACTTGGAAGGAAGAGTGCGCACACTCACACACTCACACACCCACACACACACTCGAGCGCGTACACACACACACTAACACCCACACTCACACACCCACACACACACTTGAGCGCGTACACACACACCCACACACACACTTGAGCGCGTACACACACACACACACACCCACACACACACACACACTCGAGCGCGTACACAAACACACACACACCCACACACACACTCGAGCGCGTACACAAACACACACACACCCACACACACACTCGAGCGTGTACACACACACACACTAACACCCACACACACACACTCACACACACACTCGAGCGTGTACACACACACACTAACACCCACACACACACTCGAGCGCGTACACACACCCACACACACACACTCGAGCGCGTACACACACACCCACTTGAGCGCGTACACACACACCCACACACACACTCGAGCGCGTACACACACACACTAACACCCACACACACACACTCACACACACACTCGAGCATGTACACACACACACTAACACCCACACACACACTCGAGCGCGTACACACACACACACACTAACACCCACACCAACACACACACCCCCCCACACACACACACACTCACACACCCACACACACACTCGAGCGTGTACACACACACACTAACACCCACACACCCACACACACACTCGAGCGCGTACACACACCCACACACACACTACCAACACACACACTAACACACCCACACACACACTCGAGCGCGTACACACACACACTAACACCCACACACACACACACACACTCGAGCGCGTACACACACACACACACACACACACAAACACACTCACACGCGCACACACACACTAACACCCACACACTGACACCCACACACACACTACACACACACACACTACCAACACACACACTAACACACCCACACACACACTCATGCGTGTGCACACACACACACACACACTAACACCCACACTCACACACCCCAAACACACACATGCACGCACACACACACTCGCGCCCGCACGCACAGCAGTGACACTGATGTGGTGGTGTGTTAGTGTGTGTGGTGCTGGTGTGAGTGGATCAGACACAGCAGTGCTGCTGGACGCCTCTAGGATGCCCAACACTGCACTGTGCAGCAGCAGATGAGCTATCGTCTCTGACTGTCCATCTACAAGGTGGAGCAGCAAGGTAGGAGTGTCTAATAGAGTGGACAGTGAGTGGTCACAGTGTCTAAACACTCCAGCAGCACTGCTGTGTCTGATCCACTCACACCAGCACCGCACACACTAACACACCACCAACATGTCAGGGTTGTCAATCAGCTGTAATTACCTCCACTGTACATAGTATAATATTATTATAGTATATATATACGTGTATATATAATGGTCTGGAGTCTCTCGCCGGCTTTCCAAGCACTCTACAGAGTCCAGACTATTTTGTTTCTCCAGAAAGGCCCACCCACCTGCCCACGTGCCACATCCCACTCCCTCTTCTTCACATCTGGATGTGCGGTGTAACCCCAACCTTTGCTAAGGTGAAAGCAGTTTGGAGAATATATTAATCCGCACCATATGCCGCCGATGCCCTCTCCAAGCCTGGCTAAGCTGCGTTAATTCTCGGGAAAGGCAAACTTACTCGGGGCAGTGTGTATCTAGTGACGCACATCTAGCTAATGGCTTTACGATGCAGATAGAATCAGGGCTCCAGGGAGGGATCGCAGGCAGAGGGAACCGATCACAAGCACCCCCCCAACACCACACACCCTCCCCTGTGGGGCGTAACGGCATTTTCCACGGATGAGCTGGGCTGTCGCTGCGCTTTTAGAAAAGCAGGGAGAAGGACATGCTCGCTCTGACAGTCTACCACCTTCTGCAGTGGGCGAGCAAACTGCGAACTGCCACACTGCCATCCGTTCCTCAGCGAAACACACAAAGACGGTGCGGAAAAATCTGCGGCACGGCACAAAAACATCAGTCCGGGAGAGAGAGGCAGCAGCCGGGCATCTGTTACATATATATATAAATATATTTAATCATTCTGGGTGTTTAAGGTGGTAGTACCTTCAGGCTCCTGCAGAGGGCGCTGCTGCATGAGGATGCCGAAGCTATACATACCTGCGAGGGTGTGAGTGACGGGATCCATAGATTGGGAAGAGGTGCTACAGTGCAGGGAATGTCTAGCTCCATGTGTGGAAAACGCTCCAGAACAGATGGTAATGATTGGCTAAAAGGAGGGACTGCATGTGGGCGTGGCCAAAGACCATAGTGTGAAGGAAGTAGCTGAATCTGCAGGTGTATGGAAGCGTACGGTCGTATGGGTCTACCAGCGGTGGCTGAAATCCCAGTCTACAGGGAATTCTCCTCGGAATCGTGCCAGGGAAGAAGGCATCCACCAAATCTGGAGCACCTGACCTGGCCACGTTTCAGTCTAGGATTAATATTGGTGAGCATATATACAACTCTGGAGAAATGTAAGAGCCCACCTGTACCTGATCAGTGTCTCTAGCTGTGCAGGTTCTGGGTTTGTGTTGGTTCTGTTTGATTCTCTACACTACTGGAACCATGTCTCCCAAACTCCAGATCAGATATTGTATTAGATCTGTGTATTTAGAAAATCACTAATGACCTCCAGAAGCCTGTTTTTAGAACCATGCTCGCTGTGCGGTTCCCCCCAGCCACCGCTCGCCCGTCTCTCTGTAGGTCACCTGAGGTCATCTTACGGTGGGTAAGGGACGTTGGAATGAGGTGGCGCTCATCACGGTCAGTAGAGAGGGGGTTTGGCCCTCTGCCAGTCTGTAGCTGTGTTGTCCTGTGTGTTTGCCACTTGACCTTGAACCAGACGCTCACTGTATCTGCCAGTAAAGCTAGAACCCAACCTTTGGTTCCTCACTGAGAACCTGCAGTACATGTGGAGACGCTGGAGTGGTCTCTTATTTGTTTCCAGAGCTGTATGTATTATTTGCATGCCTATGAAGTTGATTCTTTCTTTCTAGCACCGAAAGGAGAACCTGGAGAACCAAGCTGATCACAGCGCTTGTCCAGAAAGCAGTATGTGGACCCCACCCCCCTCTTTAATGCACAAAGAGGGTCTGTTCGTGGTGTTGTCTTATTGGATGGTCAGCTCTCCTATTGGATTACTGCCTACAGGTATTTGACCTTTAACCTATAGCTTTTACAACCCCGATGGTAACCCGGTTCCAAAGATCAGACCCTGTTGTGCACATGCACCCTTTACCCTGTGTGAATATTTTGTGATCAACAGTAACGGGCCCAAATGGCCTGGACAGACGTCTGGTTCCATTGACTTCCATTCAAACTGAATTATATATATATAAGATAAAAGAAGACAGGAAAATGGAATAGCGAATCAAAACGGTGAATGCGGTTCCGTTCCGGTCTCGGCAGCTACGATAGCGGAAGGTTAGCCATTACGGCGCTAGCGACGTTACTCATTCTGTCTCGGCCTCCGCTGGCCCCATGCATCTCTGTCTTCCTTCCTCCCTGTCTTTTTTTTTTCCTATTCCAGACGCACCATTTCATTTCGCACACACCCGCACAGGTCCCGCACCCCACCGCCATGCGGAAGATTAAAATGATGTGCGCTCGTTAAATTAACAGTCCCCAGTGCAGTCTAATTAGCATGTAATAGGACACCGACTCCAGTGCAGGAGGCCTGTTATTTAAGGATAAAGCTCATCTCTCATTTGAATGCATTTTTCATAAGCTCTGCTAATTACGTTTCATTAGCATTATTAATTAAACATGAAAAGTTCCTCATCCCCTCTTCTCTCTCTCCCTCTCTCTCTCTATGATTATGTCTGCGTCGGAGCAGCGCTGAATGACAGCCCTCCGCGGGGCCGAGGGGGGAGTCATTAGTCCTCATGCTCGGAATTAGACCTGGTCTGGAGTGCCCATGACTCCTACTCCTGATTCCCGGCTTTGCCGCAGAAGGTAAACGATGATGGCTGACGGGCGGTTGCCGAGTCCGGTGGGACGCTCTGGTTCAGAGTGGTCAGTTATTCCTTCATAAAGGTTCATTAGAAACCGGCCATTTTATCAGAAACACCTACCATACGTTCACGGTGAGTGAATACGGCCCATCTACTGTGGTACATATAGAGTTATTATCTGGTCAGTGGTGGTCCTGTGGTGGTCCCTGATAAAGGAGGTCACATGAGGGGGGCTGATGAATTATGCACCGACAGATGGGTCGTGTTTGTTGGCCGTTTTATCAGAAACACCAACCATAGGTTTAGAGTTAATGATCTGTTGTTGTGTGTATACAATTGCTACCTGGTGGTCCGGTGGGGGTCCTTGATAAGGGAGGAGGCTGTAGGACGGCTGATAAATTGTGCAGCGGGTGGGCTACACTGATTGGCCATTTTATCGGAAACACCTAGCATAGGTTTTTTGTGCATATACAGCGGTTGTTGTGCATATACAGCTATAACCTGGTCATTGGTGGTCCTACGGTGGTCTTTGATAAAGGGGAGGCGGTGCTTGAGGAGGGCTGATAATTCATGCAGCAGGAGGGCTACACTGATTGGCCGATCTATCGGAAACACCAGTTATAGACAGCAATACATATACTTTTAAAGTCAGTGGGGGTCCTATGGTGGTCTTCAATAAAGGGCGAAGGCTTGAGAAGGGCTAATAAATGATGCAGCAGGTGGGCTACACTCACTGGCCATTTTATCAGAAACACCTACCCAGTGGATGCACTTTGTCGATTTACAGTTACTAACTGTGACCCTTCTGTTTATGTACGTATACAGTTATTATCTGAGCCATGGTGGTCCTACAGTGGTCCTTAATAAATAAGAGGATCACATGAGGGTGGGCTGATAAATTATGCAACAGCCGACGGACCACACTCGCTGCCCATTTCTCACTGCCCATTTTAGCAGGGAAGCCTACCAGGTTACAGCAGTTAATGCTCAGCTGTTATACATATACAGTTATTACCTGCTCCTACGGTGGTCTATGATAAAGGGGGTGGGGGGGGCTGGTGCTTGAGGAGGGCTGATGAATTATGCAGCAGATGGGCTACACTGATTGGCCAATCTATCAGGAACACCTACCCAGTAGATGCACTGTGTACATTTACAGTTACAGCCTCAGTTTATGTACATGTACAGTTATTAAGTGGGCAGCGGTGGTCCTGCGATAAAGGTCCTGCGATGGTCCCGGATAAAGGAGGGGGCCTGAGGGGGGCTGATGAATTATGCAACAACAGATAGGCTGCACTCATTCGTCATGTCATCAGGAAAGCCAAGCCTAGGTGTACAGCTAATGAACTGTTGTTGTGCGTAGTCAGTAGGGGTCCTACAATGGCCCCTGAATAAGGGGGTGGAGGAGCCTACGGCCACACTCATTGGCCGTTTTATCAGAAACACCTACTATCTTTGTGCTCTTTGTAGGTTTACATGTGCAGATGTGTTTCATCTGTTGCTGCATAATGTACTAGCCCCCCGTCAAGACTTTCAAGACTTTAGGATGGGGGGGACAGTTTGAGCAGTTAGGGGTCGTACAGGCCTTCTGGTTGAAGACATAGGTTCTTGGCACGACCAAAGAGCCAGATGTGACACTAGCGGAGCCAAGAGACAGCCGAAAACGGTTCAGCAGTAACAGGGGGCCGGACCGGGGCATGACACGAAAGGGCAGGCAAGGGTCGAAACCAGGAAACCAGGAAGAGAAGTGGACAAGGTTAGAAGGGAAGAGCGAGAACTGGAGTCAAAGAAAATCGCAGCAGAGTCGAGAACCAGGGACAACAGCAGGAGACAGGCAGAGACAAGTTAGAGGGTAAGGCTAGAAAGACGAAGTCTAGAGAACAAACCAGGTCGGAAACAGTTTGATCCAGAAAGAGTAGGGAACGCTCAGTTACGTAAAGCGTGGCGTAAAGCGTGTTACGTAAAGCGTGGGGAGCTGGTGTAATCAGTAGAAAGGAGAGGTGGAGTCAATAGGAGAGGTGGAGCGAATAGGAGAGGTGGAGCGAATAGGAGAGGTGGAGCGAGTAGGAGAGGTGGAGCGAATAGGAGTTGCGGAGCGTGAGCGTATGGGTGTGACGTCACCGGGCTGTGCACTCCGGGAGCTGGAGTTTTGAGGAGCAGCGGAGTCGGGCAGACTTGCGGACGTGACAGTTCTATATATGTTTCTCTGGAGGGAACCCTGAGATAAGGGGAACAACTTGTAGTTTGGGCATGTATAACAGAGACAGGGATGCGTTACATCACCTCCTGAACACTGTATACGTGTGGAAGCTCTGTACACTATGGCTGCCATCGAATTCAGCCCACCCAGGAGAACGCTCTTCAGCCCACACCTGAGAATAAAGCCTGGAGCCATTTCTCTCTAATCTAGAACCAGACAGTTTATTTTATAGGAGCAGTGGTGTTTCATTTTGATGTCTGGCTTGGTCACTTAGAGTCAGTAGGTCACGACAAAGCGATGAAAAGGACCACCACAGGACCACTGTTGGCACACCTACAAAGGGCACCTGATTAGGATCTAGTAACTGGGACAATGCATTTCCTGAGGAAAACCTGGAATGGTTGCTCAGCCTGTGGTGGTTGGTGTGGCTCAGCGGATTAGACCACCACCCAGCAGGGAGTCTGGGTTACTATGGTCTGGGTGACTACGCTGGGCTACACCAATAAGAGTCCTTGGGCAAGACTCCAAACACTATGTTGGCCTACCTGTAATATGAGTAACCTTGTAAGTCGTTCTGGATAAGATCGTCAGCTAAATGGTTCCCACTGTCTAATAGGCTGTGGTTGCTATGGGGGGAATGAGGGATGAATGGACGGCACATAGAGGAGTGCATGTCGGTATGGAGTTTGGGGATCTGTGGGGTAATGGTAACGGTAGTAATGTTAGTTGAACTAACATTAAAGCACAGTATTCCCAGTCAGGCTGAACAGGCTGAACCTTCCAGGGTGGGAAGGGTGTCGATATCTCAGAAACCACGAGACTAGTTAGTGGACGAAGGGACCAGGAAGAAGACATAAAAGGAGAAGACGAGGAAGAAGAAGACTACACCAGATCACCATCATGTTGCACATTGTGTTATCACTAATAATGGTGTTTCTAATAAACTGGTCCGAACAAAACTTGCCTGACTCCGTAAATGTTGATCATCATTGTAGCCTCATGCTACACGCCCCCTAGTGGCCACTCTGCTGGTGGTATGGAAGTTGGCTTGGATCTCCATCACCTGCATATTCAAATACAACCTACTGGTCTATTGTCCAGTGTTCTGAGAGAGATGCTAGCGAGCAATGAGACGGGAACTGTACAATGAGCAGTTCCATTAAAATCCATTCCATTGGTGCTACTGAAGAACAAATAGAACCCACAGGCAGAACCGAACCTACCAAACAATTGGAAACTACATTTTAAGCTTTGCCAAAAAAGCAATAAAGCCTTATTCTGTTCCTAGGACAAATCCAAGCGGCGAAGCAGGCTGTGGATGTGTTTGTATGAGTTCATTTTCAAAACTAAATTTGTACGTGTAAAAAAATATCTTTTGAAAAGCCTCCTCACAAACAATTAGCTTACAGCAGCCAACAAGTGCTCAGCATATGTGCAGCTTCTTCTGTTGGAGGAAACATCCCAGGTGGCTCCTCATAAAGATGCTGGAGAGAATGCCAAGAAGCTGCATCAAGGCCCGGGTGGGGTTACTTTGAAGAATGCAAAATAAATAGTTTCGACTTCGTCAACACTTTTTTTGGCTGCGGAACAACAAAGTTCTGACTATATACCATATACAGTTAAGAGCCCGTAATCCCCTGTGACTGAAACGTGCCTAACAGCGTCCAATCCCTTCATGAGCACCACTGCAGCTGTGATTGCATTTGGCGTGGGCTGAATACGTTTCTGGATGTAGGCTCACCAATGGTCAGTGGTTGGTGTAGCTCAGCGGATAACACCACTATCCACCGGGGAGTCACCACTACATGTGGGAGGCTGGGGTTCGAATTCCGGTCCGGGTGACTATGCTGTGCTACACGAATAAGAGTCCTTGGGCAAGACTCCCAACGCTACATTGGCCCAACTGTAATATGAATAACCTTGTAAGTCGCTCTGGATAAGAGGGTCATCTAAAAGCTGTAAATGTTCAAACACTCCTGCATCAAAGAACTGGTCAGGTAGTCCAGATTTGGTGGATGCCTTCCCTGGCACAATTCCGAGGTGAATTCCCAGTAAACTGGGATTTTAACCACTGCTGGTAGACCCGTATGACCGTACGCTTCCATACACCTGCAGATTCAGCTACTTCCTTCACACTATGGTCTTTGGTCACGCCCACATGCAGTCCCTCCTTTTAGCCAATCATTAACGTCTGCTCTGGAGCCATTTTCCACACATGGAACGAGACCGAGCAGCTGCATCCAAGCCTTACATCACCAAGCGCAATGCAAAGCCTCAAATTCAGTGGTGTAAAGTGCCGGCCATTGGACTCTAGAGCAGTGGAGACGTGTTCTCTGGAGTGACCAATCATGCTTCCCCACCTGGTAATCCGATGGGCGAGTCTGGGTTTGGTGGTTGCCAGGTGAACGATACTTGACTGCACTGTGCCGAGTGTAAAGTTTGGTGGAGGGGGTTTATGGTGTGGGGGTGGTGTTCAGGAGTTGGGCTCTGCCCCTTAGTTCCAGTGAGAGGAACTCCTAATGCTTCAGCAGACCAAGAGACCCTGCACCATTCCACTCTCCCAACTTTGTGGGGATAATTTGGGGACGGCCCCTTCCTGTTCCAACATGACCGCACACCAGTGCACAAGACAAGCTCCATAAAGACATGGATGAGCGAGTCTGGTGTGGAGGAACTGGACTGGCCTGCACAGAGTCCTGACCTCCACCCGATAGAACACCTTTGGGATGAATTAGAGCGGAGACTGAGAGCCAGGCCTTCTCGTCCAACATCAGTGACTGACCTCACCAATGTGCTTCTAGAAACACATTCCTAATGTAAGGGTCTGGGCTGTGCCACCTGCAGCCAGCAGAGGGCAGCAGCAGCAGCGCCGATCTGGGAGGGACTACAGCCTGGAACTCCAGTCCCCAGAATGCCCCAGGCTGATCAAGCCAACAAGCTGCACCTGAGGCACCGGCCATATAAGCCCCCATCAAACAACAGTCGCCGCTACACCTTTGTAGAGGGGTAGACGGTACGGTACAGCCAGAGAAAAAGAGAGAAAAAGAAGAAGAGAAAAGCAGAGAGAAAAAGCAAAAGAAACAAAAAGCAACAAGTGCTTAGAAAATTAAATAAATAAATAACTACATAAACAGAGTAGAGAGCGTGGGTCACTCTGCGCCAAAGACAAGACGCAGAGACCCCCATAATCCCCTTTCTGTTAACCCCCCCCCCTGTTCGTTTCTGTTCTTTAATGAGCTTCCCCTTCCGGTTCAGTGTGCCGTCTCTGGCGTCTCCTTTGTTTACTTTTCCCGCCATTTCTCCCTCTCCCTCACAAAACCCCTCCTGACTCACTTCAAGTGTACTGCCATGTAGCACAGTGGTAGCATGTGGGGTTATCTCTCCGGAGGTCGGGGATTCGATCCCGCCTAGACCCCAACACTTAAACACGTTTCCACAAACAGTTCACTCCCTGCACGCATAGTTTCACGTGCATCCACATCCAGGAAGCTTGTTTAGTTATTTGCAATTTAAAACTTTACATCACCGCAATCGGGTTCCTACCCTGCGCTTGGGTCCACACCGCCAGCCGTGCCACCAAAATTTTATAATATTCCTAAATATTCCTAGTGGAAAACCTTCCCAGAAGAGTTGAGCTGTTGTAGCTGTAAAGGGTGATCTGAACTCATCTTAAACCCTATGGATTAAGAATGGGATGTCACTCAAATTCATATGCGTATAAGATACCATTTTGTGCCATCCGTGAAGTGAAACACCCACACTCACTAGTGAACACACACACTAGGGGGCAGTGAGCACACTTACCCGGAGCAGTGGGCAGCCCTATCCACGGCGCCCGGGGAGCAGTTGGGGGTTAGGTGCCTTGCTCAAGGGCACCTCAGTCGTTACTGTCAGTTCAGGGAATCAAACCGGCAACCCTCCGGTCACAAGGCTGGTTCCCTAACCTCCAGCCCACGACTGCATGTGGAGGCAGACGAGTGAATACTTTTGGCAACACGGTGTACATACACAGAACCATACTGTAAACAGTTATGACCATATTGCTCGGAATCAGACACGCTGCGGGAGAAGCCAAAAGCCTTCTTGACTTGGAAATGGACGATAATGGAAAAAGTTTTCCTCCCTGAGTAATTTAAGGCTGTTCCGTCGGTCCATTCATCACGAAACTTGAACACAATGCGCAATGGGTAACTGGAGTTTTCAAATTATGCCAACAAATGACAAAAATGGAGATAATGGACGAAATATATCATATTTTCCAAAAAACGAAACGTCTTTGTGGCCAAAACATGTATGGCCCGGAGTTTTAATGGGCATTCTCCGATGAAACAAAGCTGCTACGGGTTTTCTCGGGCTTGGTACAGCCGATTACGATTAGGGTGCCAGTCAAAATCGGGCTTGTTTTTTTTAAGCATGGCCTTTATCGAGGACAGGCCTGACAAGCACAATTACTCACTCTCAATCAAACTCAGCCGTGTCATCACCTGCTCTCAATAAAACCCCTCTCGCCAACCTGTGAATCTTTTAAACCCTCCCAGGTCCCTCGTATGTGTAGGTGCTTTGAAACACCTCGTCTTACATCTTTGAATAATATATTCCGTCGAAAGTGAGGGATCTATATTTCCATTCCGTCTCCTGCTGGTTTTCATAACTGAGGCCATGTTTTATGATGCATGCAGTCTTGCTGGGCAGAAACTTTTTACATTTTGGACCAATTTGGGTCAGATTTATATCCCAGTCCATGGAAAACTCAAAGGAGCAGGCCCAAACTTGATGATGCGGAGAGTTAGACAGATGTAGCGTCGTAGCTATGTAACTACTCATGTGTAAATATGCAATTACTAAGAAATAAGAGTAGGGTGTGTAGGAAGATGATTGCTATCCTCAATCTCATCCCAGATGGATGCAATCAAAGATGAAGCAACAATGGAGGTGAGAAGTACAGACAAAAATGCAAATGTTGCAAAAATGCTAAAAGGTTGTGGGATATGCACATGAGTCTAGTTTACTGCTCTGCTTTGCAGACAGACTCAACTGCAGACATTCAGCGAGCAGTGGTGTCCTCCATGAGTCATCCTGTTGAACCATCGGCAGACGGCTGCACCACGCAGGACTACATGCACACAGGCCGTTACCACGACTGTCCTTAACACCACGCCACCGTCACCAAAGACTGCAGTGGTGTCGTACCAGACTGTCATGGAGTGACTCAGAATGGCAGCGGGTCATCTTCAGTGACGAGTCCCGCTTTAGTCTTGGTGGAGACGCCCAACGAATCCGTGTGTGGAGGCACCGTGGTCAGCACCGAGATGAACGGTTTGTTGTCACACGTCCAGAAGGCCTGGTGTCCCTCCACCTCCACCCCTACCGCACCATCTGCAGGAACTGTGTGAGGATGTTCAAGCTGCATGGGATGGATTATCACAGGACTCCATTAGGAACCTCTACAGCTCCATACCGAGACAACTGGCGTGTTGGGTTAGCAAATACGGCGGCCCGACGCCATACTGAGAGACAGACTTCTGTATGTGTAGCTCAATAAATATTGATCATATCAGTCTAAATTCATCATCAGTTATTGATCCTGGTCACCTTTATCTTCATTCCCAATACCACCGCACTCCCACACCTCCTTCTGGGTGCAGCTGCTCTATTGATATGCTCTTATTGCTCCTCTATGGAAGTTGATCCTTCATGTACACAGTGTCAGGGCTTTCAGTGTTGGGCAGTCTTACAAAATAGCACAACAGAAGACTTACAGTGAGGCAAAGAGGAAAGTTCCAGTGTTTTGATCAAGCTCCCACCCAAGTCGGTGACAGCCCCCTTATATCCCAGATAACAAGCCATGAAGACACACAGCGGAATTCATATGCTGATGAAAAGACTTTTGGAATGAGCAGAAAAAAGGAAGAGGGTACGGAAGCAGGTGCTGCAATCGCTAGCTTGGCTGAAACCGGTGGAGGAGTTAGTCAAGATAAAGGCACTGTGGCGAGATTACGCTTACAGTGAATTGAAGAAGCGGCCGAACGAATAAACAATGCAGCGGAGGAGCTTAAAAATAGACGGGACGACTTCGAACAACGAACCGGAACAGCAGAGGAGCGAGGTGAAAGGGTGGAGAGGTCTCTAGCATATGTCCTGAGAAAGGGGAAACAGACTGAGGACTATCTGAGGATCTAGAACATGGGTAGAGGTCATCAAAGATACAAATACGTGGCATGAGGGAAGGCCCGGAAGGCAATGGGATGTATCCCGGAGTGGATTAAGTGATGTATTCCAAGATTAAGCAATAGTTATGTATTCCCAAAGTCCAGTTTGGAATAAGAGGCAAATTGAATACGCAGCAGGAGAGATTTTTTTTTAGACCAGGAGGGCTGACCTAGCCTTCATTGCAAAGCAGTTTGCTTACATTGACCAACTGATGGACTGGAGCGTCTGAGAATCTGGGAACCTGGGAACAGAAGTCTCAGGCAAAGTTCCTTCAGTTATTTAAAGAAAGCACCGAATGGTTGTGCATGTAAATGGTTCCCATTTCCTGCTAGGCAGTTGCTAGGCTGTGCTTGCCTCCTGTGGAGGAATGACAGATGAGCAACTGAAATGTAGAGGAGTGTGGGTCAATATGGCTGTGGATTATGGAGTTGAGTACATGCAGTACAGTAGGGTTTGGGTAGGGCTGGAAATAAATGGGATTCTATGGGAAAAACAAGTGAAGGAGGAAAAGACAAACGGATAAGTGCAGGTCGACCCAGCACTGAGTTCGTGTTTGGGGGCCCTGAGTTTGTTAGTTGAGCAGAAGGAAAGTAGATGCACGGTTTTAATGTTCTGCAAAAATCTGTTGCTACATGGAATCCATTCATGCACTGAACGGTTCGCAGCTCAAGCTTGTTGCTAGGTTGTTGCTAAGGGCTGCTAAAAATGAATGGGATTCTTTTAGAGTAATAAGGGATGATATAGAGGAGTGTGGGTCAGTGTGGCTGTGGATTAGGGTTTGGGGATCTGCTCTGAGTGAGTACATGTGGTTTGGGGAAACATCAATGGGACTCAATGGAAGAAATGAGGGATCGGAAAAGAGAGACAAGCGGATGAGTGTGGGTTGGTCCAACATTGGATTTCCACTAGGGGGTCTGCCCTAAGATAGCATATGTAAAGCGGTGTCTATCAGTGGAGCTAAAGTACAGTAAATGGGCGAGTACTTTGCCATTCCTTTCATCCCTATTTGGGAAAATTCTGCAGAAATCCATTGCTACGTGGAATCAGTGTATAGGATGGAATCTTATAGCTTCAGAGGAAAAAGACTTTCTGGACGGAAGGAATGAGGGGTAGGGAAAAAAGACAAACAGGCGAGTGCGGGTCAGGACAACAGTGATTTGTACTCGGGGGGTCTGCCTGAGACGGTGTATGTAATACCGTGTCTGTCAGTCAAGCGGAAGTACAGGAGGTGGGAGTGCTATTGTCTGGGATATTTATTCTCGGTGGGAAAAAATCTGGAATTTTTTGTCATTTTTTGGGAATTTTTCGGAAAACCACATGAATAAAAAAAAAAAAATATATATATATATACTGTACAGGGGTTGGACAATGAAACTGAAACACCTGTCATTTTAGTGTGGGGGTCTCATGGCTAAATTGGACCAGCCTGGTGGCCAATCTTCATTAACTGCACATTGCACCAGTAAGAGCAGAGTGTGAAGGTTCAGTTAGCAGGTAAGAGCACAGTGCTGCTCAAAATACTGCAATGCACACAGCATTATGGGACATACCAGAGTTCAAAAGAGGACACACTGTTGGTGCACGTCTTGCTGGAGCATCTGTGACCAAGACAGCAAGTCTTTGTGATGTATCAAGAGCCACGGTATCCAGGGTAATGTCAGCATACCACCAAGAAGGACAAACCTCCACCAGCATCACGTAGTGACCTGGCCACTATCCTGCAAGAAGAATGGCTTAAACTCCCTCTGACCACTGTGCAGGACGCAGTATATGTCATTCCCAAGACCAACTGACGCTGTATTGGTCGCAAAAGGAGGCCCTACACCATACTAATAAATGATTGTGGTCTAAAACCAGGTGTTTCAGTTTCATTGTCCAACCCCTGTATATATATATACAAGCACAGCGTTCCTGATCATACCGAACACAGCTGGAATGGTCCAGATGTCTCAAACTATAGCTGTAGTTAGTGGGCAAAAGTTAGCTGTACCAAGAGGAAGAAGAGGAAGAAGAACTGAATAAGAAAACGTTGCCACGGTATTCATATAAATTGAATAACAGTATAGCTGCGCATCACAAAGCAGGAACTCATTTGCATTTGAAATCCGCTCTGTTAAGGAACCAGGACAGATAGGATTTGTCTTACCCTGGGAAAATGGGCATCAGTGAGTTCTCTTGTTATTCTAGAACGTGTTTTTATTCCCAGAGCACATTGTTAGACCATTTCCAAGGGGGATACGTGACCCCTAACACTAATTATTTCCGAGCTGAAATTTGTTGTCTCCTTCTCAAAGACCCTGTGACTGTTAAGCGGAGGAATTCTGGACTGCAGAAAGTTCCACTCCCTGCAGAAAACAACTAGCACTTCCATGCCCAGGTCCTCACACAAGCAAATCTGGTCCCTCCCACTCATAGCTGTTACTCCGCACATTTGGCAAGAGACCTTCAGTTGTGGAGGACGACGGAGAGGAAGTGGAATTTTGTGTGCAGGTCCTGCATGGTCAGGGTATGTCTCGGGCAGCTTGTTTATGTTTATATTAATCGATATCAGAAGTGTTTCATTCACCCACACCAGTGAAAAACATGACCCGGGGGATTCAAGCAGTGGGCTATAGTGTCAAGGGTGTATGTAGCCCGGTGCAAAGGAAGAGAACGCTAGATGAGTTCAGACATCCCAAACGCAAGAAAGTGGCCTATCGGAGCAACATGGAGCTCTCAAGGTTTATTCGCTTCAACAGCTCAATTCAATCTAGTTTTCAAAACGCAGTGTATTAGGAATTAGGTGCGGCCAATCAGTTCCTGAGAGCCATTTCTAGCCATGTGTGCAGCACACAGTGAACTTCCATCTTCAACCCATCCGTGAAGTGCGACATGATACTGACCACTAGAGGGCAATGAGCACACTTGCCCATTGAAGTGGGCAGCTCTATACACAGCACCCGGGAGCAGTTGGGGGTTAGGTGCCTTGCTCAAGGCACTTCGGCCTTTACTGTTGGTTCACGGAACCAAACCTGAGACCCTCTGCTTACCAGGCTGGTTCCCTACCCTCCGGCCCATGCCCTGTGGACAAGGGTTGTGGACAATGTCCTAGTAAAGGCTGGATTCAATGGGACAGCCATACCTAATAGCAACAATCGTTTAGTAGGAGAATTTCCCTGTGGATTGAAGGATGGATAAAAGGCCATCCTTGTTTACAACACTCTCACAGGTGAGTAGATCGCTTAAAGTCTGCTGTGAGGAGCTCACTATCTTGTCATCCATGTGACCATACATTCTAGCCCAACAATAAAGCAGCGCCTATAGACGACTTGATTTCAAAATGCACCAGACAGTTCCATAAACCAATTATATGAAGTATTGATCTTATCAGTGTTTATGCAATGCTTACCTGCATGTATTCATAACTGGAAAATTGCCCTGGAAGTTTTGAGGGAAAGACAATTATGGCAATGACTTTTAAAGAGGATAAAGATCCAACAAACTGTGGATCCAATCGATCCTATACTCTTTTGAGTATTGACTCCAGCCTGTGTATTAACAAGCAGACTCCAGGCAGTTATCAGTACCCTCATACGGTCAGTTCAAACTGGGCTCATCACTGACCAACTACTGCCACATAGCATACACCAGGTCTGTTGCCACGGACCACTTCCTGCTTCACCCAAAAATTATATAAATGGAAATAGCCTTAACACTCATCATCAAAAGTACAGCATCTGCACCCAGAAGGAGGTGTGGGAGTGCGGTGCTGTTGGGAAGGAAGATGAAGGTGACCAGGATCAATAACTGATGATAAATTTAGACTGATATGATCAATATTTATTGAGCTACACATACAGAAGTCTGTCTCTCAGTATGGCGTCGGGCCGCCGTGTTTGCTAACCCAACACGCCAGACGTCTCGGTATGGAGCTGTAGAGGTTCCTGATGGAGTCCTGTGATAATCCATCCCATGCAGCTTGAACATCCTCACACAGTTCCTGCAGATGGTGCGGTAGGGGTGGAGGTGGAGGGACACCAGGCCTTCTGGACGTGTGACAAATCGTTCATCTCTGTGCTGACCACGGTGCCTCCACACACAGATTCGTTGGGCGTCTCCACCAAGACTAAAGCGGGACTCGTCACTGAAGATGACCCGCTGCCATTCTGAGTCACTCCATGACAGTCTGGTACGACACCACTGCAGTCTTTGGTGATGGTGACGTGGTGTTAAGGGCCATCGTGGTAACGGTCTGTGTGCATGTAGTCCTGCCTGACCGTGTGCCAACGCTGCTGGCAATAACAGGATGACCCATGGAGGACACCACTGCTCGCTGGATGGCTGCAGATGTGGCTGTTGAGTCAGTCAGGCTTACGTCACATGCACGGCCAAACGTGAACCTCTACTGGACAATGGTTTTGTTCTCTCTGTCTGTGGTTTGTGTAGTTCTCACAGATCCTTGCTCTGATAGCACTGGGTGGGGTGCCACAGTGGCACAGGGTATGGTCCTCAACCAGGGTCCTCTCTATGTGGTGTATGCACTCCTTTACGGCCATGCAGTCAGGTGAACTGGAGATGTTGAAATAGCCCCCTAGGTGTGAGTGTGCATGGCTATACACCTTACCTGCAATGGATAGCCACCCTGTCCGGGGTGATATGCTTCAGCACCCCCAGCGGCCCAGAAGGATGAAGCAGTTTTGAAGATGAGTGGGTGGGAGAGAGCATCAGGTGGCTCAATGTAGAAAAAGACGGTAAGGGATGAATGGCATTCTCAGCAGTTCGTCTTAAGTCCTTCAAACAGATTAGTGAATAGTTTGGTTTGCCAAAAAAAGACTTTCATAGACATCTTCAAGTCCTCTTCTCTCAAGGAGCACTTGATTAAAGTTTAACAAGGACAGTCAGCTGGAAGACCACTACCGGCTCTGTCTGCAATGACCAAGGCCACAACCCGTTATATAAAGGAAAAACGTAACAACAACGAATTAGCGGCGGAGCCTGGAGCGAAATCTGTTCCGAGGCTCATAAAGTCACTAGCTTCGATTCTTGGAAACATTTTCAATGGATTTTTTTATTTTTTCAGGTGAATGCTGGAGAGTGTGTGGAGAAAGCTTGGCTACACTTTCTCGAGCTTTTTGGCAATGGCCTTTTCTCGCTAACTACTGGCAGTCCATAGTTAAAGACCCCCGTATCAGGCTTTTCTGGGAGTGAAGCCAGACCTTGTGCTAAGTAATAAACGTCGGAATTTGCTGCTTATACTGATGGAAGCAGCAGAAATGGCTTTTCAGGGAACTGGTTTAGAAATGAAACCCTGACCCAACCGTAGGGAGGGTCATTAAATAGAGAGATTGATGCAATGGCGTTCGTTTTTGAGACTACAGATGGAGGACTTTTCTAAAAGGAGTTCAATAAGCTACCAGCACAAACTAGAACAGGTTGAAGCTTCCAGACCGTGAGAGGATGAGGATGGCTTGAGTGGCTATGCTTCCTTTTTAGACCCATAGCATTGAGTCATCCTTCTACAATGGAAGGATGGATGGAAACACCTGTGGCCTTCCACCAGCTTCACTTCATTGAGCTACACCAACCACTTCACTTCATTGAGCTACACCAACCACTTTCAGGAATACTGGTCTAGAGGATCCTGGTCTAGAGGATCCTATTCCCAAAGGAAGGGAGCTCATAACATGCTACAGAGGAAACGGGAATCCTGGCCAAGGGCATCTGGAAGGAGCGGAGCTTAACGGGGTCACTTTCGGTGGGTCCACCAGCTTCACTCCACACCTTCCAGATGCCCTTTGCCAGGAGTCCCTTTTCCTCTGTAGCATCTTATGAACTCCCTTCCTTATACAAGTAGATTTTCTTATGTCCATCTTCTTTGGGAATAGGATCCTCTAGACCAGGATCCTCTAGACCAGGATCTTCTAGACCAGTGTTCCTGAAAGTGGTTGGCGTAGCTCAGCAGATAGCACCACTACCTCCCAGAGAGACACCCCCATGTGTGGGAGCCTGGGGTTCGAATCCCTGTCTAAGTGACTAAGCTGTGCTACACCAATAAGAGGCCTTGGGCAAGACTCCTAACACTACACTGGTCTACCTGTAATATGATAAACCATGTAAGTCGCTCTGGATAAGAGCGTCAGCTAAATGCCATAAATGCAAATGAAAGCACCCTGCACCCTGCCCTGTGCATGTCCCTGCTCCCAACACACCTTCTCAACTTCAACCAGCTCATTAACAAGCCCTTTCAGAGTCGCAGGGAAGCCTCTAAAACCTGCTGGGCAGGATGCCTCCAGGACCAGGGTTGAGAAACCCTGCTCTTGACACTTTAGATCCCCGTAAAAGGTCATTTGCAGGACCGAAGGCCATTATAAGGACGGCGAAAGCAGTGGAGTGGGACTTCAGCTCAATTTGACACCAGTTTGATCACCGCTAACTGTATCACTGATGGAGAGTATGTGGAAATGGTGGAGAGCTTTCGCCGTCTCAGATCAATTATTAACACCAATGGATCCATCAGTCAAAGAATACAACACAGATTGGCACTCAGCAGAAGGATGGAAGAGCTTGAAAAGACCTTCGGATGCATTCGTTCGTCTCTACAAATAAGGATCAGGATCAGGACTGGCCAGGCTACGCTTTTCTCTCTGGCTCGCCTCGCACTCAAAGCCCAGATAAACCAAACTGAAGCTCTTAGGTTGGACCTAGCACCAGTTCTTTGGAAAAGACCATTATGCACTGAGAAAGTGGACATTGAAGAGGACGGCCAACAACAAGACGGATGGACCAATGAGCGGAATCATAAACAAGCCATTCAGAGGCCTGGAGACCCAAAGAGAGACAAGGATCCCCTGGAGAAGCTAAATGGGCTCTAGACGTCAGGAGCCAGGGTCGTTTCTTTCATGGATGTGACTCAGATCCTTGTATGATCACCAGGGGCCAAAACCTGATGCCCCCACACCACCATCCACCCCAACAACCCCTCAAATTTCATCGTGTAATGTGCACTCCGGGTGGATGCCTGCACTGAAGTGTGGTGAGCCTTCCCGGTAGAAGCCCCCTCTGGCTGACTGACTCCAGCCCTGATTCGTATATAGCGAGCCTCGTCTCTCGCTGGGCCCTGCTAAGTGAAACAAAATCAATTCTGCATCTCGGCTGTCTAAGTGTCCTCACTGCTCCTGGTGACCTCCCATCCCTCGCCCCCTCCTCCGCCGCCCCCATCAGGCCTTCCAGCCTCTGCGGTTTGGCCCCGGCAAGCGCAGAGGCCAGGGCAGGGTTACTGGAGTCTCGTTTTCGCCTCCAGCCAGGGAGTGCGGTTTGGAGCAGGACCAGGGCACTGACGGGTAACGGAATCAGTGTGTGTAATTAACCCTTTACCTTTCGGACCCTCGCTCTAGGAGCACATTTGGGGTACTTATTGAATAATTCATATCAAATAAATCAAGCTTGGTATGATGTCATATATCATGTTGTATAATACAGAGCATAAGCTTTTATAACTAGCAACAAATAGTTATAATGTCCTTTATCATCACTTCCACATCCACCACCCACGTAATACCTGCTCTGTGGGGGTCCTGACCATTGAAGAACAGGGTCCCTGATGGTCAGTGGAGCTGATGGAATGGACGATGCATATGGAAACACGGTGGGGGGTTTACTGTTATGACCATGGGGTCCCTATCTCCAGGGTTCCTTGAAGACCAGCTATCCAGGGCTTGTTGGAAAGGGTACACCATGCTCCACCAACCCATGGAGTTTGCCCCCAAGCTGCAGGAACCCCTGACGAAAATCAGAACCTGATTGGTTGATCCCACTGTCCACCTGATCATGTTTGTTAGTGGTACATCAAACCAGCACAGTCAAGTCACGTTATTATGACCACCAGATGACCACCAGACGGGCTGGGAATGACTGAGTAAGGGCCTGGGAGTTTGTTACAGGTATCTTGAGGCCATGTTGACTGCGGTGCATCCCACAGCTGCTGGAGGGTACGTGGTGAAGGATCCATCAAGGTGGTCCCACAGATGCTCAGCTAGGTTCATGTCTGGAGAATTAGGGGGGCAGGTTAGTCGTCGGAAGTCTTGGCCATGCTCTTTCAACCATTGTTGGGTATTTCTAGACGTGTGACATCACGTCTGGCTAGAGGGTCCGATCACCATTCATGGGGGTATGCGATCTGAAGGAATGGATTCATACCCAGATACACAGCTGACTGCCCATCTCATATACCCACCAAGCCAGCTCACGACATGTGACCTCCTTTTGGAAATACGTGCTGCAACCAGCAATAGAAGAAAGCGGTCATAATAATGTGACTCGACTGTGTATAATGAAAGGACTGGCGAAGTGAAATCCAACTAGGATGGTGATCCTAATAAATAAGAAACTTAAACGTGTGTTTGTTTTCGAATCATTTCCCAGAAATCACGAGAACCATCTTTCTCTGAAGGCCTAGAAGGCCCTGAGGGTTCCACCGACAGAACGTCTTACACTGTCAGAAAGCATCAGTGACGCAAGGATGCCTGTTTGAGATTCCTTCAGAACTTGACACGGTTTGAGGCAAGTTGTGATTTAGACATGCAGTTTTATGCTAATTGGCTGGGAATGAGCTTATACTACTTGCTAGCTACATTAGCCTCATAGCGCTAGTCTTGGCTGATCTGCGGAAGGGGGTGGGGCGGGTTGGTGTTAGACGGTGCGCCTTTCATTTCGCTGCCACCGCTTTGAAGCTTCCGGGCAGGGAAGTCCAACGAATGCGTCGACCTGCACGTCCGTGAGACTCGCCGGCACGGCAGCTGGGACACGGTGCGACGCGTGGCAAGCCTCTTTACCGGCTCCTCGGAGCTCCTTTAACTTCGACGGCGATGGCACTTTAACAAAACTGGAGCACCAGCGCGAACCAGCTGACACTTGTGCAGCCACCCACATGCGCACCCGCCCGCGGAGAAGCACACAGGTGCCTCTCCGTACTGTTGTCAGGTGGTCCGCAAGGAGGAGAAATCCCCCCGCGCCCTGAACTAAAAATAATCCCAGAGGTGAGCTGACTCTAATTAAAAATCCGAGGCCAGATGTTTTGCCTTCTCCGAGTCTTTTCCCCAAAGCCTGCCTTTGGCAGAGGCTGCTTCTTCCTCCCTCTCTCTCTCTCTCTCTCTCTCTCTCTCTTTCTCTCTTTCAGTCCAGCATAGGCTTGGATGCACAATAAAGCATCATACCTGCTTTTATATCCAGCCAAGCCGATAGGCTGATTGGGGTTGTTTCTGTTGCTGATAGTGCCACACTTACACATTTTACCCCACACCCCCCCTCCCACATCACCGCCACTGCCAACACACACACACGCAAGCCAAAAATAAGTTGAGTCTGAATGCGGGGAACGTTTTTTATCATTTTAATGCGCTTTTTTTCCCCCTCTTTTTTTTTTCTGCCTGGCGATCACCCAAGCGTGAGGCGGCTCTGCCTCCAATCCCGTAAATGAGTCCTACTCTGAGCCAATCTCTCCATAAATAAGGTGATTTAATTAAACCTGCGGCAAGCGAGACGAGCGCACGGAGAAAGAGTGGCAGTTGGGTGGGGTTGCTTGGTGAGGGGTGGAGGAGGGGGTGTTTACGGAGAGGTAGGGCTCCTCTACCAAAATATATAGTCCGTAGAGCGTACACGATAATCAAGGTGGTCCCACAGATGCTCAGTGGGGTTAAGTCTGAGGAAGGAGGGGGCCGGGGTAGGACTTGGAAGTCCAGGTCATGCTCTTTCAGCCATGTGGCACTGTCTTGCTGAAAGACCCCATCCGCCCCAGGGAAATCAAACCTGATTGGCTGACTCCACTGTCCACATAATTATGTTACGGGGACATCAAACCAACACAGCCAAGTCACATGACCACCAGCTGATCTCAAGAGTAGAACAGCAGTTAGACGGGCTGGGAGTGACTCAGTAAGGTCCTGGTAGGTTGTCACAGGTATCTGGAGCCATGCTAACTGTGGTGCATCCCAAGGAAGATGGTTAGCACGTGTGGGGGTACGTGGTCTCATCCACAGGTGGGCCAATGTAGTGTTAGGTGTTCTGCCCAAGGACACAGTGTAGTCACCCAGACCGGGATTCGAACCCCTGGCTCCCACATGTGGTAGTAGTGCTATCCGCTGAGCTACCCCAACCACTATCAGCCTATACAGCCTATCACACACCCTACATACCCACCAAGCCAGCTCATGACATGTGGGAGGCAGGGGTTCGAATCCCGGTCTGGGTGACTACACACAGTCCTTCGGCAGAACACCTAACACAGCATTGGCCCGCCTGTGTACGAGACCAAGAAACCCCACACCTCATGAACTGGATGTGCCCAAGGACACAGTGTAGTCACCCAGATCGGGATTCGAACCCCTGGCTCCCACATGTGGTAGTAGTGCTATCCGCTGAGCTACCCCAACCACTATCAGCCTATACAGCCTACATACCCACCAAGCCAGCTCATGACATGTGGGAGCCAGGGGTTCGAATCCCGTTCTGGGTGACTACACTGTGTCCTTGGGCAGAACACCTAACACTGCATTGGCCCACCTGTGGACGAGACCACGTACCCCCACACGTCATGAGCTGGCTGTGCCCAAGGACACAGTGTAGGCACCCAGACCGGGATTCGAACCCCTGGCTCCCACATGTGGTAGTGGTGCTATCCGCTGAGCTACTCCAACCACTATCAGCCTATACAGCCTATCACACACCCTACATACCCACCAAGCCAGCTCATGACATGTGACCTCCTTCATGAGCTACGTGCTGATGAAGAAGAGGAAGAAGAAGAGGAGGAGGAGGAAGAAGAAATAGCAATGCACTTGTCTTACAGCCCAAGTACGAAATCCCTGCTCCAGATTCTCGGCCCCGCCTAGCGCACAAAAACAAGCGTCAGGAATTTACGGGAAGAGTAGCGCCAACTGTATCGTGGAGTCATTTTCAGTGTGCTGTTAGTCGCGTCCCTGGGTGACGGCGGGTTACGGAGAGACTTTAAGGACGGAGGCTGTCTCTGCCTGGATGCCTCCTTCACAGAGACACCTCACGGTGCCAGAGCTCCTGTTCGCTCCTCTCGGCTTGTTGTCGTTGATGAGCTCCATTGATGGCTCACTTTTGATTGGGATTTGAGAGAGCGAGAATGAGAGCGAGAGCGAGAGCGTGAGGGGAAGGGCCCTGGGGGGAAATGCGAGGGCTGTGTATGTGTGTGCGCGTGTGATTGAGCTGTCTGGATGCTGATTTGTAACTCCCCGGTCTTAATCAGCCAGCTGAATCGTATTACAGCTCTCAGCTCCCACTCCCTGATCTGGGCTCACAACATTGTCTCTGGATTCTCCTAGGTGTCGCTTTGACAAACGATCGGTGTTGCTGGACTAAACGGCTTACATGCTCTCCCGACGGGCCTCCCCCGAGCTTTCTCACTCCTGTGATCAACCGCTACAACGGTTACGACGCCGTGCCGAGCTCTCGGAAAACAAGGAAACATGAAATTAGGCTCATTATGTGGAGCTTGACGGCGTCTTAAACGGGCTTGTATGTGGGTTCTGGGTAAACCTCCGTAACAGTCTGTTTGGGTGGTGAATTATGGATAGACCGTGTTCAGCTAGCGTCCGGCTAACTACCGATTAAAAGTGTGGTCTAGCTCTAACCACAGCCCTTAACACTGAGATTAACCTCAGCCTAAGAAACTAAACCTAACTCTCGAACCCTGAGACTAAACCTAGCACTTACTCTAAACTCAATCATAACCTCAGCATGAAGCCAACACTTAAACTTAACCTTAAACCTAAACCTAAAACCTAAACTTAAGCCTAATATTGAATTTCATTTTAAATTTAACCTCAGTCAATTTCGATTTAAATTTAACCTTGGTCTAAAAACTAAATCTAAATCCTACTCTAATTCTAATGCTAACCTAAACCTCAGCTTAATATAAAAATGTATTTGAAGTTTAACCTCGGTCTAAAAACTAAATCTAGGTCTTACTCTAAAAATCTACAAAGACTAACCTCAGCCTACAACATAAAACCAAACATGGTTCATGGTCCTACTTTACACAAACTTTAAAATTAAAACTTTAACATAAAACTAGAACTCACTTTAGATCCTACACTTAAACTAAACCTACAACCTAAACTTAAGCCCAGTAATAAATCTGTCCCTCGACATAGTCCCATTCTAAAACATAAAACTAAACCTAGCACTCCTTTTTACTTTAAACCTTTTCTAAACTTAAAACCTAAACATGAACCTAAAATGCACTCGGATCTTAAACCTAATCTAAACCTACCTTAACCTATACTTAAGTCTGTCCTTAAACTTAACCCCGTTCTGAAACATAAAACCAAACCTAGCACTCATTCTTACTTTAAACCTTAAAGTCAAAACCTAATACTCTAGTTCTAAACTCAGGTAAATAGACTTCAGACTAAACATAGCACTCATTTAAACTCTAAACACACTCCAACTTAATAGCACTCTAACTTAACCTAAACCTAAACTTAAATCTAAAACTCTCTCAAACCGTAAACCTAACCTAAACTTAAACTTAAGAACAAATCTGTCCCTCAACCTATCCCCAAACATAAAACTAAACCTAGCACTCATTCTTACTTTAAACCTTCTCTCTAACTTAAAACATAAAGTTAAACCTAAAGATCTTAAACCAAGCCTAAACCTGCAACCCAAACGTCAACCTCATAATAAATCTGGCCTTAAACTTTACTTCATCCTAAACCTAAAACTAAACACAGCACTGATTCTTACTTTAAACCCACTCTAAACTTAAAACCTAGTACTCACTCTAGGCCTAGCCTCAGGTAAACCTAAAGCTGAGCCTAGCGCTCACTCTAATGATTACATTCAGGAATGAGCCTAAAACTCATAGTATCCAAAGTCTTGTTATAGCCTACAACTTTTATCTAGCACTAAGTGTAGCTTTAAACTTAAACTCAGACCAAAACCTAAACCTAGTCCTAGTCCTAAACCTAATACTGTGAGAATAGAGTATTACAGTATTGCACTATTGAATGCAGGGGTCCTGGTTTAAAGTGGTTGGACTACGGCATCAGGAGGGACAAGTGGGAGACGCCATGTCTCCATCTGGCTGGGACAGCTTGGAAAATGCTAATTGGTTCTTCAGTTCTTCCAAGTTTTCATTCCTTGTTAGCGACATTAGCATGGGTGCTCCAGTGCGCACTAACACGCCTTGGATGACCAGGGGAATGTCGGAAACGAGGTTATTCCGGTCAGTGCACGGCCAAAGTGTCCCGGCTAACCTGAAATCCCACCTCGCTTTACCTCACTCTACTGAAGAACCCCAGAACCCTTCGGCACCCAAACACATTAGTCACCTTCCATCTCGCTCTTTTCCGGAATGTGCTGGACACAGTCAACACACCGCGGCTCCCTCCCAGGGTCTCGGAGCGCCACCGTGACATCCTGTGAAGTGCCGAAGTGGCCGAGCGATGAACTCCAGCGCCGCCCGTGCCGGCGCACACACACCTTTTCTGTTACCTGAATATTTATGCATGCCTCCAGACCCGCGCCTTAGGCCCTGCGTACGGCAGCGCGGGTGCCGTAGGCCGGCCATCGATAACATTAGCGCGAGCTGGAGGCTCTGAGATTCCACCACGGCAGGAGAGTTGATTCGAGGACAGGCTGTTTTCCGAAGCAGCCGGGCAGAAGTTTTGTTCGTAGTTTGGAAGAAGAGAAAGATGAGGATAGCTGAACCATCGCTCTCGATGTAATCCCCCCGAAACATCATCACGTTCCAGATAAAACCCTTAAAAGTCACTACTTATCAATTTTGTTTATGGAAGTCTAATGACCTCCCCGCCAAAAATAATTAAGTCCATACATCACGGAATAATTGGCCCGGTGTT
Source organism: Prochilodus magdalenae (assembly GCA_024036415.1). Taxonomy (NCBI): domain Eukaryota; kingdom Metazoa; phylum Chordata; class Actinopteri; order Characiformes; family Prochilodontidae; genus Prochilodus; species Prochilodus magdalenae. Next base: position 171,900 of record JAMWET010001336.1, on the reverse strand, counting down.
TATCCTCACTTCGAAGCTTTCTGAGAAAAGATGAGTTTATCCTTTGATAATTAACGTCTCTCAGCGAGAAGCTTAAAAATAAACAGAGGTGTTAGTTATGTGTGAAGAAATAATTCCATGCTTTGATAACAACAGGACACCCTCAAGCAGAGAAGCGCTAGCGCTACGCAGCTAATTAAGGGAGGATTTGGCTGGAAAAGCAAGGCTATCTTTCCACATTATGCATAGATTTATTTACGGGAGCGGGACAGGGTTCGGAGCAGCGGGCCGGAAAGGGTCCGGTGCGCCTAGCGTGCAGTGGAGCCTCGTTACTGTAACAAAGTGGTGATAAGCATGAAAACAATTCCCCAAGATAATAGCGGAACTGACCAGTGGCTCCGGTTCAGAGATCCGGACGGGGCCTCCTAGGTGTTGCGACGGCAGCCGCTATCGCTCCGAGATTAGGTCCCCTTTCGGGAGGATCCCTTTACCTCGGTTAACTAGCGCAGGGGAGGGTAATTGTTCGGAATCACACATGACGGAATTCTCTAACAGGTGAATGAAAAACGGTGGTGCATTATTCCGTAGGAAGCCTATCACAGATCCCACCCCCTAATGGAATAAGCCCATCATAGCGTCGGAATATTCCATAGTGCGTCCAATCATCCACCTCCCACGTAATAAGACACCGTACGGTCCTAAGTTGAGCTGTTACTGCACTCTGTAAGCTCGGGAAATTGGAGGACCTGCCAGCTCGGTGGCAGATATTGAAAGTAATGATCCGGAAGTCAAGTCTTAGATTTTGGAAGTTGCCAGGAAAGTTCCCACATGGTACACATTCCTTAGTTAGCTTTTTTTTCTGGCACCAGTCGAGCTTCCGATCCGTCTGAGGTATCAGATTACGGAGCTGAACTTGTTTTCATTTGGGAGTGACTGTGCTAGAGTTTGGCATCATGTGGCTCCTTTACTGCCCCCTTGTGGCTCCACAGCAGAAATAGATTAGGAGTCAATATACCCAAGCATATCTGGCATTCCGCTGACTGTTTTCCACTGCTGGTCCACGCTCGGACCACCTGGATTGTTGTCCTACATGCAATCTCCAACTAGTTTTAAGGTGCACAGACTTTTACTTTAGAAGACCAACTCAGACAAGAGGCCCCACCCTACTACAATGGGTAGCACTGTCGCCTCACAACAAGAAAGGCCTGGGTTTGATTCCCGGCTGTTCGTGGCTCTCCCTGTGTTGGGTGTTCCTTCTGTGCCTGTGTGGGTTTCCTCCTCCGGGTGCTCTGGTTTCCGCCCACAGTCTAAGACATGGAGTCAGGTGAACTGGAGAAGCTAAACTGCCCCCAGGTGCGAGTGAGTCGGTATGTCGACTCTCTGATGGGCTGGAAGACCCCATCTGCCCCAGCGAGAACAATCAGCATGTATAGGGGTATATGATCTGCAAGGATGGATCCATACCAGAAAAATTCAGGAGCTGTAACCGAAATGGAGATTTACAGTATGGCACTGGAGATACCCAGATGGTGTTCTACTCCAGTCAGACGTTCCACTGTACAGGTGGAGCTATCTTCATGGTGTTCTGGAGATACCCGGATGGTGTTCTACTCCAGTCAGGTGTTTTTAGTGTACAGGTGGAGCTATCTTCATGGTGTACTGGAGATCCCCGGATGGTGTTCTACTCCAGTCAGATGTTCTAGTGTACAGGTGGAGCTATCTTCATGGTGTACTGGAGATCCCCGGATGGTGTTCTACTCCAGTCAGATGTTCTAGTGTACAGGTGGAGCTATCTTCATGGTGTACTGGAGATCCCCGGATGGTGTTCTACTCCAGTCAGAGGTTCAAGTGTACAGGTGGAGATATCTTCATGGTGTTCTGGAGATACCCGGATGGTGTTCTACTCCAGTCAGGTGTTCTAGTGTACAGGTGGAGCTATCTTCATGGTGTTCTGGAGATCCCCGGATGGTGTTTTACTCCAGTCAAACGTTTCACTGTACAGGTGGAGCTTCATGGTGTACTGCATCCCATCATGCACCGTGGCCTCACCAGCTCTCAGCCTGCATTTAGCCAGAGAAAATGGCGGCGGGTAACACTGGGGAGCTAAACGCAGCCCACTCAGAGTATAACTGTGGGTGTAGTGATTGTAGTGGGGGGGTGTGTTCATCAGAATGAGCCTCAGAAAGTTAAATATACAGGTCTGAAGATTAATAAAAGATGAACTCGCTTTAGAGGATCAGTTTTAGAGTGAAGTAGCCGAGGGGAGCTAACAGCTAGGCTAACAGTATCTCAGGTGAACTGAGCGGCGTTAGCAGCAGCTAGCTCTAAACAGTGGATACAGTAATAACAGCTCTGAGGTAAATGTGAGGTAACTGGTCATGTGACTGTATTAGTATACTACACTGTAGGTCAGAACTTGTTACTGTATTATATACCACAAACAGGGGGCGTATACAGTGTGCAGTACATACTACAGTAGTGTGCAGTGTGTGGTATAGTGGTGTACTATTTTGAATACAGTCAGGGTCTGACACGCTGGAATGTATAACTGCTAATTCACTGACCTTTAACCCTGGTGTGAAAACTGCTGGTCAATGCAGACAACAGGCTGGCCTAGCTAGCAGCTAATGAATCAGGAAAGGGGAGAAAGATCCCAGAAGAACACTGAGAGGACATGAGAGACAGATATAAAGGACATTGAGTTGTTTACATTTATATGCACTCCATTTTACAAGAGAACCATTCGATGTTGGTACTTAAGTATCGATATTTTGATATTATTGCCCTGCGATGGCCTGGTGGTCTGCCCAGGGTCTCCTATCTTCTGCTCAATGAGCGCTGTCTAACTCATCCACAAACTCAGCAGAGCCACAGGTTTGGTGTAGCACCACCACTAGCTTTTTAAAAAAATTGACAAATTCTGCCCCACGGTGGTTTGGTTCTTACCTAAACCAACCAAAATAGCACTTCCTAATGTTTGGGTTGCTGACAACTGGGCTATGGTAACCATGGTGATTACATCAGTGAATAAAACCAAAGTAGGAATTTTAGCATGGCTAATTGGCCACCATCCATGGTGTTCAACTGTGTCATTAAGAAGACCACGTCACCTTTTTAGTAGGCAAGTGGCAACTCCGACTGTGCGGCAATGTGTGGTCAAGTGGCAACTCCAACTGTGCGGCAATGTGTGGTCACTGTTCCTGCAACTATAACCCTACAGTTAAACCAAGCCCAAGTAAAATAGTCCATAATGACCATGTAATACATGAAAAGTTAGGTGGACTTTTTCAGATGCAGCTCCAGAAAATGCTAAGTATGCTAGCTAAGATTAGCTAGACTGGTGGACTGGGTCTGTATAACATAGTCTGCTAATAACAATGTGAGATTTTATATGAGATCCATGAAAGTGGCCCAGAACACAAACTGGTAGCTAGATACAGTATGAAGCTGGGGTTAGCAGCCTATCAGCCAGACTCTTAATTCGAATTTTCCATTCCACCTTAAATGGTGCTGCAGTTAATGCTACACTGAGGTGATGAGCTCACCACAATACACGTTTCTTAATCAGGCAACAGCTAGCAAGCTAAACAGCTAGCATGCTAAAAGCTGTAATCAGAGCTCCTGGACTTTTAAAGCTGGGGTATAGAAGCCTTCAGCCAGTCTGAATTTCGAATTTTTCCATTCCACCTAAATGGTTGCTGCAGTTAATGTACACAATGAGGCACCCACAATACACCTCTATGAACCAGAACACTGGCAGGGCGATAGCTTGGCGTCAATGGAAAGCTATGAGTAGGTGTCAAATTATTCAGACAACATGAGCTAACTAGTTGTAGAAACAGCTAAGCTCAACAGCGGAAGTGCTGGAGCTTGATCACTGGTAGTTGGACGGGCAAGCTAGAGCACATGGGACGGGGCTGTGGAAAGAAGCTCCTGCCCTAATTCCGATTAGCTCGAGGGTTCACTTTTCAAGTCAATGTCTTCAAACTCAAAAGAGGAAACAACTGAGGAGGCCTATAGCTACAAGCATAAACAGAAGAGCTGGTAGTCCCTTTATTGGTGAGGTTTGGGGAATTAGTCTTGGTAATGTTATTGGTTATATAACACACAAAAAACACAAGAATTAAAAACTTTATATCCCTCTACAAAACTGTAACGTTCTAAGAGAAGGAGAACAGTCACATGTGTCTACTTCATGAAGGTGGATGGTTTCTGTTGGTCCAGGTGCAAACATTGTAGGGTACATGTATGGTGATCATGGTCATCTCCATCACCCCAAACAAGATGCCTACCTTATCTGAACTTTATCCATCCCAGATGACTATGCAGTGTAGCAACAGCACAATATAGCATTAGCTTTTATTAGCCTATACGAGAACATTAGCACATACTGAGGCTGAGTGTTTACAGCCAAGATGTTCTAAAGTTGGACCAATGACATGGACGTGAACATTCTGCCCCACGGTGGTTTGATTTTTGAAACCAACCAAACTGGCTCTTCCTAGCATTTGGGTTTCTAACCACTGGGCTATGCTAACCACGGCGATTAGCATTAATAAATAAACTGGCTAACTGGCTACAATCTAGCTACAAAATCCTTTTGGTAAGCAAATAGCAACGTAGCTTACCTTGCTGTAGTGTCTAGTCACTATTGGTGGACGAAGCACATAAAGCATGTAGCTCAGTTACAGTAGAGACCCCCAGTGTCAGTAGCTCCTCCCTTTAGATCTCCACTGGAGTACCAGTACTAAAATATGTACCTTCAGATGTACTTAAGTATGGAGAGTACCAGTACTAAAGTATGTCCCTTCAGATGTACTGAAGTATGGAGAGTAACAGGAGTATGGTTTATTACGGCTCTAATGTCCTATTATCATTTCTGGAACAGGACTCTTCATCAGCTCAGTGTAGGTGAGGAGACTCTAGTGTCTCTCAGTCCACCAGTCTTTAATAGAAGCTCATTCATTAGTCTGACCCTGACGTCTATTCATATCATTCATATCATCAGCATAGAACACTGAAGAAGAAAAGGTTCCGTTAGCTAGAACTAGAAATCGCTTTTTTGCAAACGAGCAAAGTTTCAGATTTTTTTGCAACTTAGTTACAAGTTGAAGTTTAATAAGAATTAAAATCTTTTAACAGCTTCACTAATGAGTTAGTCTTTACTGTACTGCATCTGTAGGTCTCTGTTCATAAACATAACCAGCCAAACACATGTACCATAACGGAAATAAAGTTCATACACATTCAGAAAAAGACGCTCGCCAGTCACGAGGACATGTGGACATGTTTCTATATCTGGTCTATGTACCCACAAAGTCAGGAACAGCACGTTTGATCTTGTCACTGAGGCTTTGATGTGTGATGGTCAGTCAGTGTTTACATAAACCCCGTCCTGCTTTATCTGCCTTCCTCCAGGTGCTCCTTGATGTAGTCCAGGCCTGAAACTGACATTTCCATGTATGCATGTATCCATGAATAACCGTTTTTTTTTTTTAAATAAGATATTAGACTGTGAAATGTGGATATAATAAAGTTGTCCAAAATGAAAATACTTCACTACAGACACATGACAAACCTACTGAAGTACAGTAACCAGTGGCAGTACTGTCCACCACTGATAAAACCCAAGTAGGAATCTTAGCATGGCTAACAGGCTACAATGACTGTGCTGCAAGGTCTAGTCACTGACCAGAAGACCAAAAGCGCTCAAAATCAAGAAATATTATCGTGACCGAAAATCATAATGCATTAAAACGAATTAAATTACGGATTGGATATGTATTCAGTCGCTCCAGACTGGTCAATGTTTCCTGCGACAGCAGCTTTAGTTCCGCCTGAGTAGGTTTGCTCCAGCTTTGCCCGCTGTCCAGGTGAGATTTTCACCCGCTCGCACAGGCAGATTTGCTCCAGGTCATTCAGGTTTGCTGGGTGAGGCTTGTGGATAGCCGCTTTTGAATAATACCCGGGTTCCTCGAGTGGATTGAGGTCTGGACTTTGACTCGGCCACAGCAGAGCAGGCACACTTTGTGTTGTTCAGCCACTGTTCCGCAACTGTTGCCTTGGCTCACTGAAGCCGGTGGTCTTGCAGTTTCTCCTTGTGTTTTGCACCATCCTTCTGTCCGTCCATCCTTCAGTTTTAACAAGATGTCCAGTTCCCGCCGAGGAATCACTGCTGGGATGGTGTTTGCCAAGGAAGGGGCAATGCCGGGCTTGCACCGCGCTTTGCATTGTAGCCGAGAAGCTCAACTTTCGTCTCATCTAGCCACAAAAACCTTAATCCCACTTTTCAGATGCTCTCTGGCGAACTCCAGACGTGCTCTGCAGGGGTCTTTCGTTCTAGCCCATACAGGCCTGTTGTGTGCAGAGCTCTTAGAGTCGTTGGCTGCATCACTCCAGTCTCAGCCTCTGTAGCTCCTTCAAAGTGATGGTGGCCTCTCTGTGGCCCTCTTCCCTCCTGGGTTTCCGTTCTGCCCTGATGCTGAGTTTTTAAAGCATGGCCTTCGGATGCGGTAGAGATGCAGTTTACATTTCCTCGCGATCGATCCAGCGGTGTTCTTCGGGATCTCTTGGAAATGACTTCCCAGGCTTGTTCCTGTTTCTCATGCATGTCTGCAACTTTACCTCTTAGAACGCTCCACAGCTTCCCTTCAGATTCAGAGCCTGACCAGTGGGGTTTGAATTGGGGTTCTAGGCCTTGAGTCTGATCTTGGTTTCAAATCTGGTCTTGGGACCTTAAACAGGTGATCTCAGTCTTCGTCACAATTGGACTCGGTCTCGTCTCAGTCTCGGGGTAAGGTGGACATGAAAGCTGTTGTCGAGACCAGCCGAGTGTGAGGTACTGGAAGCTGAATTATGATTGAAAACCGATACATCAGGAGATCAGATTGAGGAGAGGGTAGACAGTTGAAGGCAGCTTCTTATTTGCCAGCCTCCTTATTGAACTTCCCTGCTCGCTCTTAAATGCCAGAGCAGTTCCAGTCTAGTGCCTGTAACTGACGCACCATTTAAGGTAGAACGTAAAAACTCAGACATTGTAAAGTAACTTCACTTCCGTGTCCAGTTACAAAGCAAAGTCTGACCAGGACTATAATAAATAAGGTCACCACACAAACAATGAGTCCCCTGTGACTGAAACGTCTCTACGAGCACCAATAACAGCTGTGACTGGATTCGGCAGGGACTGGCCAATTGGTGAATTTTGAGCAATTGGTCTGGTGACGTCTGGGGTTATGTAATATGCAATAAATGCAAGACGGAAAACTTTATATCCCTATCCAAAAGGCTAACGTTCTAGGAAAAGGAAAACAATTGTCTATTCCAAGTTGTCCAATCGTTTCTGTTGGTCCAGTTGGTCCAAACAATGTAGGGTATGTACATGTATGGTGATCATGATCATCCTGACCTCATCGTCAGATTAGTCTGGACTGCAAATGACAAGCTGCCCCAGACAGTATTTACCAGCAACCCAACTTGTTCCTGATTTAAAGGCTCAGAATCACCCCTCTTAGCTTCTCCCGCCTCGAATAAAACTCCACCTCCCCACCCGTATACAGACCCTTCCAAACAAGCCTCACCTTAACCCACTTCATACATCCCAGATAAAGCTTAATGCCTCCATGAGCACCAATACCAGATGTCATTGGATTGGGCATGTACTGGACAAGACGTAGACCACATCGGTGTTCAGACACTCCTACATCAAAGAACTGGTCAGTTGGTCCAGATCTGGTGGATGCCTTCCCTGGGGTTTTACTGGGTGTTCCAGGTAGTCCTATAGACTTCCAAAAAACTTCCAATCTGGGGGTTTAAGGGCCAGTCCAGATGTGTACATGCTCCTGAATGTTTATCACGCCAGTCAGTCACATCTGCAGCCCTGTTATCTGGGAATACAGGGATAGGAATGTTATGTTCTTTAGTAAGTTGATGAACAATGGCAAAAATTGGTTATCCAGCAGCTCACATAATCTGATTTGGAATCATCATCTCGGAATTGGGTAAGTCTTTTTAAGGTATATGCAATATGCAAGATCATAAGGAACCTGATTACTGAGCTAAGTTCCAGCTATCCTTATTGGATTTATGGCCCTTAATCTGGTCAAAAAAAATCAGAATGATGTTGTTTGCATGACCACTTGAATGCTCACTATCACCCCTTCAGGTACCAAGTGGTATTACAAGACAGAATGGGCTGGAGCTAGCTGGTTAGCATGCTAATTGTAGTAGATATTTATGCAATACTTTTTTAAAACATCGGCCAAACAGTTTTCTTCATATTCTTTTGACATTTTAAGTTCATTTTGTAATGTTTAAAAATATGAATTTGAAATTTTACTCCTTTTCTGATTTATAGAGGCTCATTTTCCTAGTTTGGGCAAATGCGATCATTGGGGTAAACTTGGATCGTTGACTAGCACCATCTCAAATGAATCAACACTCAGCACAATGTATCAGGGTGGGATTTGTGATCGGGGTAACAGGGGGGTTGAGTGGTTCTGAGAGTCGCTGTATAGGTATATATGTCCTGAGTGTTTACATCCATATAGATGAGGTGGAATATGACTCTACAGGTGCAAATGTCCAAAAGTGGGCCGTGACATTTCCTGCCGTCATGCTCCAAAATAAGGTCTGTTATTCCTCCGCCGGTGGAGGGGCGGGGGAGGGGGTGGGGGAGAGCACCTCTGGGTTGGGAAAGAAGAAGGACTGTGATTTAGGCAGCTGCTTAATGCCACCGCACGTTTCTCCATAACCATAAACAAGAACATCTCCGCTCCCAGAGAGACTCTCCATAAACAGGTGCAGTACTCCAGCAGAACGGCACTGAAGAGCCGGAGACTCGAGTGCCAATTCGCAAAGGCCTCTCTCTCTCTCTCTCTCTCTCTTGCTCTCCCTCTCTCCCTGCAGTCCCGAGCTGTTTTGCGTCTGTGCCTGGCTTTCTGCTCTTGTGTGGGCTGAGCATTAATCACGGGCTGCATCCTTTGCGCGCTCCGCGGGGAGCACGTCGAGTAATGAATGTGCTTACCAGTCCTAAAATGAATTGAAATGAATTATATAAATGCAGAAGCGTAATCTGGGTTTTATTATTCAGATAAAATAAAAGCTCGCCCAACTTTGTTAAAGCAGTGCATTTACCAGACTCCTCCTAATAAACGGAGAGGTTAGCGGGTCGGACCGAGTGTGCCGGGAGAGTACCTGTTCCCTCCATCAGGGAGGGAGGCGGAGGGGGAGAGAGAGAGAGAGCAGGGGGTGGAGTGATGAACCGCTGTTTACATCTATGCTTACTTCTATTTTCCAGGGAGGAAGAGAGAGAGAGGGAGGACAGAGAGAAAGAGGGAGAAGGTGGAAAGACAAAGAAAGAGGCATAGAGAGGAAAAGAGAGAGGGGAGAGAGAGACATTATAGGAAAGGGGAAGATGTAGAGAGAGAGAGAGAGAGAGAGAGAATAACAATGATGCAAATAATGTGTCATATTCCACATCAGAGCCAAAGCAGATCATCACAGGAGAGGAAATAGAGATACTGGAACGACAGAAGGCGACAAGAGAGAGAGAGAGGGACAGAGAGAGAGAGAGAGAGATTGGGAAAGAGAGAGAGGAACAGAGCGAGAAAGAAAGAAAGATAGAGAATAGAGAGGGAGAGTTAGAGAACATATATATATATATAGAGAGAGAGAGAGAGAAAGACAGAGATAATAGAGAGAGAGAAAGGGAGAAAGGAAAAGAGAGAGAGAGGAAAAGAGACAGATGAGAGAGAGAGAGAGAGAGAGAGAGAGAGAGAGAGAGAGAGAGAGAGAGAGAGAGAGAGAGAGAGAGAAAAAGAGAGAGAGAGAGAGAGAGAGAGAGAGGAAATAGAGATACTGGAACGACAAAAGGCGACAAGAAAGAGAGAGAGAGGGACAGAGAGAGAGAGAGAGACAGAGAGAGAGAGTGTATGAGAGAGAGAGAGAGATTGGGAAAGAGAGAGACAGAGAAAGAAAGAAAGAAAGTAAAAAAAGAAAATAGAGAGAGGAAAAAAGAGAGAATATAGAGGGAGAGTGAGAGAAAATATATAGAGAGAGAGCGAGAGGAAGAGAGGGAGACAGAGAGAGGGAGAGAGAGAGAGAGAGAGAGAGAGGGAGAGAGATGGAGTGAGAGAAAGAGAGAGAGAGAGAGATGGAGAGAGAGAGAGAGAGAGGGATTGAGGTTTACACATAACCAGCCTGTGTGATCAATCAAATGCACCTCCAGCAGTTGCCCCGTCCCGGTCCAGACCCGCCTCACACCGCTAATAGGTGATATCAGGCCCGTTAATGAAGTGGCCTGGGTTTCTGCCTGAGTGCTGAAATGATGGCCCTTTACGGCTCTAATGATAAAGCCCCATGGCCAACGAGAGAGAGAGTGAGACAGAGAGAGAGAGAGAGAGAGGAGGAAGGGAGGAAGAAGAGAAACCAGTATGGCTCCTGCCCAGCATCTGCATTGTAACTCAGTGGAGCAGCTTTGATTAGCGCCTCCTACGCTAAGTAAACACAATACATACAAATGATATATAATCACCGGGTCCCTGCGCCGGGCCGATAATCGATCAGCGCTGTCGACCTGGCCGCCGATCGCCTCCGCTCTCTTCCCCTCCCCGCATTGTGCCGACTCAGCATAAAGCCGGCGCGCTCCGGCAGTGGCCGGGGAAGGAAATATTAGCCGACTTAATGGAACCCTGACCCTTCGTGAAAACAGGCCGGTGGAAAGAATGCTGCCTCGGTGACTCGGTTATTCAGCCTCCCGTCCACCTGCCTCGCCCCGTCCTGATCTTCTGGGAGTACGAGTATCCCATGCACTCAATCCGGTCGAGCGTTCCCACGGAAGGTCAAGTGACCCACAACCTGATGATGCGACACTGCTAGCGGACAGGGCACGGCCTCCCCGCCGCCACCACCACCACCACCACCACCACCACCACCACCACCATCACCGTGTCAGGACGCTACATCTCTCTCTTTTCCCCGAAACGTTGCAAGATTTCCGGAACATGAGAGAAAATGAATTTCTCGCTCAATCCATCACACTTGGCAGGTTTGTGAGACGGGGGTCCGGGTGGGAAAATGAATTAGATTCTCAACATGGCCTGACATCGTAAAATGAGCATCAGGACCCGGCTCTGCATTCCCTGTCAATATTCATGATTTCCGTGTCGCCGGCGTCCAATTCCCGAAGACGACAGCCGCAGCATTGCGCGACGCGTCCGTCCACTGCCGCCGCAGTATCGGCCTCGCGAAATGGACGGGCTGGCCGTGGCAGGACGTTAAAAGCCCACGTTATGGATGGAGTCTGTCCGCAGAAATGAATAGGCGCGCTTAGAAGGAGAACGTGGCCTTTATCTCAGGCTGCTTTGTAAAATCGGCGTGGCTCTCCGGAGAGCTGTAAAACACACCATTAATGCCACGCTGACCACGGAGGCCATTCTGCCGCCGTACTAAACAAATTAATCTCCGTTAAAACGTGTGGGCGAGGGTCCATTAGATGTCGACAATGCACGAGAACAATCTGTTAAATGAATCTTTCTCGTGCAAAGGCTACGTAATTAATTTCAAAACTTCCAGAGTTGAGAGCGTGTGGGCACCCTGTCTGCATGTGTGGGGGCGAGTGAGTTTCACATCATGGGTTCTTCTCTCGCCACTGTCTCTAAATATTCCCTGCCTTATCCAGGCCTCTTTCCCAACCTGTTGGGAGGCTGTTGGAGTGGAGCTACACCCAGGATGCTCCGATAGGGGGTGTAAATCAATTACAGCCAACTGAAAACAGTAGGTGGCGCAACAGCATGTGAGTCATGTGAGTGCGGTCCACTAGGGCTGTGCTGTTGTGTTGGGAGCCTCCTTCGCGAGTGAAGTAAGCCTCGGAGAGGAGGCCAAAAGTGTTACAAGCTGTTGGAAAGGTGGGGAGGGGTCACTTCACAATGCTCCGGGGAGCAGGACAGTCTTATAGATGTATTGGGAGCGATACACGTCAGGTGGAGACTGCCATGGCATATATGCTGTTGGTGGCAAGGGATAGAAGAAGCCATGCAATTGGAGGCTGTGTTTCTGACTTCTCAACCAATCGGAGGCTGTGCTCCTGACTTCTCAACCAATCGGAGGCTGTGTTCCTGACTTCTCAACCAATCGGAGGCTGTGCTCCTGACTTCTCAACCAATCGGAGGCTGTGCTCCTGACTTCTCAACCAATCGGAGGCTGTGTTCCTGACTTCTCAACCAATCGGAGGCTGTGTTCCTGACTTCTCAACCAATCTGAAGCTGTGCTCCTGACTTCTCAACCAATCGGAGGCTGTGTTCCTGACTTCTCAACCAATCGGAGGCTGTGTTCCTGACTTGTCAACCAATCTGAAGCTGTGCTCCTGACTTCTCAACCAATCGGAGGCTGTGTTCCTGACTTCTCAACCAATCGGAGGCTGTGTTCCTGACTTCTCAACCAATCGGAGGCTGTGTTCCTGACTTGTCAACCAATCTGAAGCTGTGCTCCTGACTTCTCAACCAATCGGAGGCTGTGCTCCTGACTTCTCAACCAATCGGAGGCTGTGTTCCTGACTTCTAAACCAATCTGAGGCTGTGTTCCTGACTTCTCAACCAATCAAAGGCTGTGTTCCTGACTTCTCAACCAATCGGAGGCTGTGTTTCTGACTTCTCAACCAATCGGAGGCTGTGTTCCTGACTTCTCAAACAATCGGAGGCTGTGCTCCTGACTTCTCAACCAATCGGAAGCTGTGCTCCTGACTTCTTAACCAATCGGAGGCTGTGCTCCTGACTTCTCAACCAATCGGAAGCTGTGCTCCTGACTTCTTAACCAATCGGAGGCTGTGCTCCTGACTTCTTAACCAATCGGAGGCTGTGTTCCTGACTTCCTAACCAATCGGAGGCTGTGTTCCTGACTTCTCAACCAATCGGAAGCTGTGTTCCTGACTTCTCAACCAATCGGAGGCAGTGCTCCTGACTTCTCAACCAATCGGAGGCTGTGTTCCTGACTTCTCAACCAATTGGAGGCTGTGCTCCTGACTTCTCAACCAATCGGAGGCTGTGTTCCTGACTTCTCAAGCAATCGGAGGCTGTGCTCCTGACTTGTCAATCAATCGGAGGCTGTGTTCCTGACTTCTCAACCAATCACAGGCTGTTTTCCTGACTTCTCAACCAATCGGAGGCTGTGCTCCGGACTTGTCAACCAATCGGAGGCTGTGTTCCTGACTTCTCAACCAATCGGAGGCTGTGTTCCTGACTTGTCAACCAATCGGAGGCTGTGTTCCTGACTTGTCAACCAATCAAAGGCTGTGTTCCTGACCAATCAGAGGCTGGGCTGTGTTCCAGACTGTGTGCCAGCTTTGAGATTGCTGAGGGAACAATGGACCTGTACATGTACCACTGTAGCTAACCCAGATTAGAGAGGTTCTGTTTTGCTACATGTGGTGCTAAATAGAATCAGGGCCACAAATGAAGTTCTGCTATCTGCTTTATGGACTGAGTGGTCACACGTTCAGAATGCAGAGGTGTGTGAAGGCATGTTTGTGTAGACCAGTGTTTGTGTTTGTGCAGTCGCGCGAGGATCTGTAAGGGTCAGAACGTCTGAGAACGGTCTGTGTTTGGTTACAGGCTGGGAGATGCGGTGTTCTCACATTAGTGACCTTTCAGATGATCTGACAATTAGAGAGAGGGGAACACTTTACAACTCGAGAGCCGCCTGAGCACAGACAGCTGCAGACAGCGCCACCTCGAGTCAGCTCTGTGTAGCTGCAGGGTGACTAGGGTCAGGCTGGTTCTGCAGTAATTATGGAGCTCCTCTCCGGAGCTCCGAGCAGCAGGAGCTTTGAAGGGTGTGTGTGTGTGTATGTGTGTGTGTGTGTGTGTGTGTGTGTGTGTGTATGTGTGTGTGTGTGTGTGTGTGTGTGTGTGTGTGTGTGTACGTGTACGTGTGTGTGTGTGTGTGTGTGTATGTGTGTGTTGCCCCGGGCTCAGCCTCCGTCACACACGCAGACAGAGGAGAGTGCGGGTGTGAACGTGCAGTATTATTTATTTATTTATTTATTTACTGTTTGTTTGTTTGTGAGACTGTCTGTGTGTAAAACACACTCTCTCTCTCTCTCTCTCTCTCTCTCTCTCTCTCTCTCTCTCTCTCTCTCCCCCTCCCTCTCTCCCCTTCTCTCCCTCTCTCTCTCTCTCTCTCTCTCTCTTCCTCTCTCTCTCTCTCCCCTTCTCTCCCTCTCTCTCCATCCCCCTCCCCCTCCCTCTCTCCCCCTCTCTCCCTCTGTCTCTCTCTCTCTCTCTCTCTCTCTCTCTCTCTCTCGCTCCCCTTCTCTCCCCTTCTCTCCCTCTTTCCCCCTCTCTCCCTCTCTCTCTCTCTCTCTCTCTCTCTCTCTCTCTCTCTCTCTCTCTCTCTCTCTCTCTCTCTCCCCTTCTCTCCCCCTCTCTC
>JAMWET010001336.1:112500-152500 GCA_024036415.1 Prochilodus magdalenae | reverse complement strand
GGAACAACCCGCCTTTGGTTACATGAAACATACCTCATACTGTATGACAGTAATAAAAGTATAATTTCCTTATTACATGCTTATTATACAGTAATAACATTGAAACAATGCAAGTAAACTAAATGGTTGAGTTGAGTGTTGTAGTTCAACTTCATAGAACACCTCATCTTTGCTTATAACAGAAGACGTATAATGCTGTGCTTATAACAGAATGACATATTTCCCTACACCTCCTTATTACATACTTATTATACAGTAATAACATGCAAATATGCAAATGGGCTAAGTTGTAGCACTTGGGCCTTGGAGTTTAGTTTAATGGAACAACCCGCCTTTGGTTACATGAAACATACCTCATACTGTATGACAGAAATAAAAGTATAATTTTCTTACTACATGCTTATTACACAGTAATAACATGGAAATAATGCAAATCGACTAAATTGTAGGTGTTAAGTGTTGTGGTTCAGTGTAACAGAACAATTCCCCTTTGCTTATAATAGAATGATGTGTGTATCCCTACCCCATGAAACATACCTCATACTGTATGGCAAATAAAAGTATAATTTTCTTATTACATGCTTATTATACAGTAATAACAGGCCATAAATGCAAATAGAATAAATCGTAAGAGTTGAGCTTCGGAGTTCAGTGTAATGGAACACCCCACCTTTGTTTATAATAGAATGATATACATCCCCCTCCCTCCACCAGCTCCCCCCACGCGCCGGAAGAGTATAGTTTCCTTATTACATGCTTATTACACAGTAATAACGTGTGAACAATGCAAGTTTATAAAATTCTCAATTGTAAGAGATGAGTATTGGACTTTGATTTAATGAAACAACCCACCTTTGCTTAAAACAGAATGCGTATAACGCCTATAGCGAGAACATATTATGTGCTTATAACATAGTAATAACCCCATTGTGTTGCATTGTCTCCCTTTGTCGTTACTATGTAATAAGCATTAGGATGTGGACATTTGGGCTTTTACTCTACTACGCTAAACCTTCGTTGCTTCGCCACCACAGGGGCGAGGCCGACTCCTGAATCCGGGGCGCGCTAGCTCCGAAGTAAAGGCATTTATTTTTGTTCACTAAGGCCGGCGAATTAAATCAATCCCTCACCGGCTCAGCCGCTGCCTCGGCACGAGATTTTGTGGGGTTTCTTTTTTTTTTTGTTGTTTTTCTTCTTCTCTCTCTTCAAGATACAACATCTAAAGGGCCTAATTACCGCGTCGTCTTACTCGGCAGTCCAAACCCGGGGCCGCCCGCTCTCCGGAGCTCTTCGTTTTGGCTGTGTGGCTATGACACGGTGGTCTCCAGGGCACGGTCGGCAGAAGCTCACCGAGGGAAAAGCCTCTGCTGGCTCTCTCTGGTCTTTTATTTCTTTCTTTCTTTTTTTTTTTTCTTCTTTTCTTTTTTTTTTTTTTAGGGAGTGATGTGAGAACAAGAGTGCCCAGCTTCATATCCCTGACAGCTCATTACCACAGAAACAGCACTGCCCTGACATCAGCACCCGGCCCCCTCTGGGAGAGAGGGAAAAAAACAGAGGAAGAGAGAGAGAGAGTGTGGAAAGAGTGAATGCAACTCTCATTCTCTCGCTCCTCTCTTTCTCTCGCTCCCTCTAATTAAGATGCTAAACTGTAGACTGAGGAGGTCTGAGTTGGATTATACCCTTCATGTTTCAGCAGTACAATAGTATGATAATAAAAAAGAGAAGTAATAGAGAGAGAGAGAGAGAGAGAGAGAGAGAGAGAGAGAGAGAGGAAGGGAGGGAGGGAGAGAGATAGAGAGAGGAAGGGAGAGAGAGAGAAACGTGCTGAACAAATAGCAGACAGTTATTTTTGCTTGGGGTGCATCATTACCAGCCAACAGGTCTCAGCGCTACACGCTGTGCCGCGACTTCCGCGACGGAGGGAACGCGTTTCTGGAAGTCTCATCAGGAATAAAGCGGCCCACGAATGACATCAGCCCTCAACATAATCCAATGTTTGAAACTCTTCTCACTTCATCAGCCGCTCCGCGCAAAGGGCGCCAGACGTTCAGGCAAGATCCTATGGCAAGCGGCGCCCAGAACACTCCATAACCCCCTAATTAATAAATGAATGAATTAAGCGTTCAATTAAATAACTCCTGATTTCCTGGCATGCGCTTAAGCACTTAAAGTAAGTGTTTGATTTCCCACCGCCCGACGGAGAGGATGTGGTAATTAATGATGCCTCAGCAGGAAGCTACAAGCATGGCAGATGGCATGGGTTACTCATGGTGCGGCAGCAGCGTGCCGCTCGTCTCTCACGCGGCGCTGGAGGCATGCGATTGTGCTCTTTAAAGGAGGAACTCGCCTCTTTTGATTGCGTCCCGGCCTTAAGAATGAACGTACAGATGTTCCGCGGCGCGCTCTCGCGCTCTCTCGCGCTCTCTCGCGCTCTCTCGGTTTGATTAATGCTTAAATCAGCATCAGATTTCTCCTCTGCCGCTCTGATTCGCTGATTTAATTGGGGGCTGAGGTCGGAAAGCTTCACTGCGGAACAGTCTGGTCTCCTGCATGCCACGGTTGCACCTGCTCCTGCACAGGCGTGTCCCACCTGGCCTACGGTGACGTTAAGACCCTGGACATAACTGGGACATTGATGATTTCTGGCAGCCTTTGTTGTGCTGACTTTGTAGACGTGTATATATAATAAATATGTTAATTATACACTCTAATACGCTATACACTACATTCATACATTATATACTCTAATACCCTATACACTACATTCATACATTATATACTCTAATATGCTATACACTACATTCATACATTATATACTCTAATACCCTATACACTACATTCATACATTATATACTCTAATACCCTATACACTACATTTATACATTATACACTATATACTCTAATACCCTATACACTACATTCATACATTATATACTCTAATACCCTATACACTACATTCATACATTATACACTATATACTCTAATACCCTATACACTACATTATACACTGTATACTCTAATACCCTATACACTACATTCATACATTATATACTCTAATACGCTATACACTACATTCATACATTATATACTCTAATACCCTATACAATACATTTATACATTATACATTATATACTCTAATACCCTATACACTACATTCATACATTATATACTCTAATACCCTATACAATACATTTATACATTATACACTATATACTCTAATACCCTATACACTACATTATACACTGTATACTCTAATACCCTATACACTACATTCATACATTATATACTCTAATACGCTATACACTACATTCATACATTATATACTCTAATACGCTATACACTACATTCGTACATTGAACAATATATACTCTAATACGATATACGCTACATTCATACATTAAACAATATATACTCTAATAGGCTATACACTACATTCATACATTAAACAATATATACTCTAATACGCTATACACTACATTCATACATTAAACAATATATACTCTAATACGCTATACACTACATTCATACATTAAACAATATATACTCTAATACGCTATACGCTACATTCATACATTAAACACATATACTCCAATACGCTATACACTACATTATACATTATACATTATATACTCTAATACGCTATACACTACATAATACACCATATACTCTAATACCCTATACACTACATAATACACCATATACTCTAATACGCTATACACTACATTCATACATTATATACTCAAATACGCTATACACTACATTATACACCATATACTCTAATACTCTATACACTACATTAGTACATTATACACTATATACTCTAATACCCTATACACTACATTCATACATTATACACTATATACTCTAATACCCTATACACTACATTCATACATTATATACTCTAATACCCTATACACTACATTCACACATTATATACTCTAATACCCTATACACTACATTATACATTATATACTCTAATATCCTATACACTACATTCATACATTATATACTCTTATACCCTATACACTACATAATACACCATATACTCTATACCCTATACACTACATTCACACATTATATACTCTAATACGCTATACACTACATTCATACATTATATACTCTAATACGCTATACACTACATTCATACATTATATACTCTAATACCCTATACACTACATCCACACTTTATATACTCTAATACCCTATACACTACATTCATACATTATATACTCTAATACCCTATACACTACATTCATACATTATATACTCTAATACCCTATACACTACATAATACACCATATACTCTAATACCCTATACACTACATTCACACATTATATACTCTAATACGCTATACACTACATTCATACATTATATACTCTAATACGCTATACACTACATTCGTACATTGAACAATATATACTCTAATACGATATACGCTACATTCATACATTAAACAATATATACTCTAATAGGCTATACACTACATTCATACATTAAACAATATATACTCTAATACGCTATACACTACATTCATACATTAAACAATATATACTCTAATACGCTATACGCTACATTCATACATTAAACACATATACTCCAATACGCTATACACTACATTATACATTATACATTATATACTCTAATACGCTATACACTACATAATACACCATATACTCTAATACCCTATACACTACATAATACACCATATACTCTAATACCCTATACACTACATAATACACCATATACTCTAATACGCTATACACTACATTCATACATTATATACTCAAATACGCTATACACTACATTATACACCATATACTCTAATACTCTATACACTACATTAGTACATTATACACTATATACTCTAATACACTATACACTACATTCATACATTATACACTATATACTCTAATACCCTATACACTACATTCATACATTATATACTCTAATACCCTATACACTACATTCAAACATTATATACTCTAATACCCTATACACTACATTCATACATTATATACTCTAATACCCTATACACTACATTCATACATTATATACTCTAATACCCTATACACTACATAATACACCATATACTCTAATACCCTATACACTACATTCATACATTATATACTCTAATACGCTATACACTACATTCATACATTATATACTTTAATACCCTATACACTACATCCACACTTTATATACTCTAATACCCTATACACTACATTCACACATTATATACTCTAATACGCTATACACTACATTCACACATTATATACTCTAATACGCTATACACTACATTCATACATTATATACTCTAATACCCTATACACTACATTATACATTATATACTCTAATACCCTATACACTACATTCATACATTATATACTCTAATACCCTATACACTACATAATACACCATATACTCTAATACCCTATACACTACATTCAAACATTATATACTCTAATACCCTATACACTACATTCATACATTATATACTCTAATACCCTATACACTACATTCATACATTATATACTCTAATACCCTATACACTACATAATACACCATATACTCTAATACCCTATACACTACATTCACACATTATATACTCTAATACGCTATACACTACATTCATACATTATATACTCTAATACCCTATACACTACATCCACATTTTATATACTCTAATACCCTATACACTACATTCATACATTATATACTCTAATACCCTATACACTACATTCGTACATTATATATTCTAATACCCTATACACTACATTATACACCATATACTCTAATACCCTATACACTACATTCATACATTAAACACTATATACTCCATTACGCTATACACTACATTATACATTATATATTTTATACTCTAATACGCTATACACTACATAATACACCATATACTCTAATACGCTATCCACTACATTCATACATTATATACTCTAATACCCTATACACTACATTCGTACATTATATATTCTAATACCCTATACACTACATTATACACCATATACTCTAATACCCTATACACTACATTCATACATTAAACACTATATACTCCATTACGCTATACACTACATTATACATTATATATTTTATACTCTAATACGCTATACACTACATAATACACCATATACTCTAATACGCTATACACTACATTCATACATTATACACTCAAATACGCTATACACTACATTATACACCATATACTCTAATACTCTATACACTACATTAGTACATTATACACTATATACTCTAATACCCTATACACTACATTCGTATATTATACACTGTATACTCTAGTGAGCTGTGCACTACATTCATACTATATACTCTAATGCACTATACACTACACACTACATTCGTACATTATATACTATCTAATGTCTGTTTTTGTAGGTTAGAAACGTTTAAATTTAGACACTAACATTTTGGAATTAATGTTAATGACAGACTCATGATGTTCACACTCCTGGTCACAATTCAGTCATTCTTATCTTATCCTTATCTTAATTTTCCAATTTAAGATACATACATGCAGTTACTGAGGGACGGTAATGTCTAATACCGTCACATCTGAAACTGAACTTTAATCAGACTCCTGCCCCTCCACACCCTCCCTCTTCCCCATGTCCCCCTCACCGCCCCCTCTCCTCTCTCAGGTCACGTTTCACCAATCCTACCACATAACTTACAATTCACATTAAACTATAATCCACTGACGTCTGCCTGAACCGAGAGTGACCCAGGCCCTGTGCTTGATTTCAGGGAATTCGGTGTGCTGGTGTGCTTGTGCCAGAGAAATGGAATTCTGGAAAGGCATTTTGATTTCGGAATCATTTGATATTTAAGTGACCGGCCCTACTGTGCTACACTCGTCCCCCCCTGCCTTTTTCCGGAGTTTAAAATCATGTTATGTTGCTTTAATGAACTTCCACGAACGCCTCACGCTGGCACAAAAAAGTCTCAGCTGCCAAAGAGACGCGTTTGGGAGAGGAGGGGGAGCTGCTGAAACATCTGGGCTCCAATTTTAATTAGACTTGGCTCCGGCTCGGCCGTTTCTTGTGGAGCCAGTTGTGAGCCTGCCGGCCCCTGATGACCACCTGATGATGTCCTCTCAAGCTCAGATGAAATACCAGAAAGTGAGGTCACTTCTGCCGGTTCGGAGATCAAGGATAGCTCATGAGTGTGTGTGCTTCTCATTTTTGTTTTCCTGTACTTATAGTCCTGGTGACTATTACTATATATTACCAAAAGACAAATGACCAGTAAATGTCGCCATTAAGGCACAACAGTGGTTTTATGGTCCAACTGTGTAGCTGAGGACACTTTTTCTCAGCGTTATGAAACAAGTTTTTCATACTATAATGTTCCCAATGAAACAAAAAGACTGGAGTGAAGGCATGGTGCAGAACCAGAACACTTAAAGTATGGTATCTAAGAATTATGGTACAATTATGTTTACTAATTAACAAGACTGAGGCTGTACCATGACCATTAGGGAAAGAAACACCTGGTCCAACACATCTACCCTGAGGAAACACCTGGTCCAACACATCTAACCTGATGAAACACCTGGTCCAACACATCTAACCAGAGAAAGCCCTGGTCCAACACATCTAGCCTGAGGAAGCACCTGGTCAGAGGAAGCACCTGGTCCAACACATCTAACCTGAGAATATACCTTGTCCAACATGTATAACCTGAGGAAACACCTGGTCCAGCACATCCACCCTGAGGAAACACCTGGGCAAACACATCTAACCTGAGGAAACACCTGGTCCAACACATCTAACCTAAGGAAACACCTGGTCCAACACATCCAACCTGAGGAAACACCTTGTCAAACACATCTAACCTGAGGAAACACCTGGTCCAACACGTATAACCTGATGAAACACCTGGTCCAACACATCTAACCTGAGGAAACACCTTGTCAAACACATCTAACCTGAGGAAACACCTGGTCCAACACGTATAACCTGATGAAACACCTGGTCCAACACATCTAACCTGAGAATATACCTGGTCCAAAACGTATAACCTGAGAAAACACCTGGTCCAACGCATCTAACCTGAGGAAACACCTGGTCCAACACATCTAACCTGAGGAAACACCTGGTCCAACACATCTAACCTGAGGAAACACCTGGTCCAACACATCTAACCTGAGGAAACACCTGGTCCAACACATCTAACCTGAGGAAACACCTGGTCCAACACATCCACCCTGAGGAAACACCTGGTCCAACACGTATAACCTGATGAAACACCTGGTCCAACACATCTAACCTGAGAATATACCTTGTCCAAAACGTATAACCTGAGAAAACACCTGGTCCAACACATCTAACCTGAGGAAACACCTGGTCCAACACATCTAACCTGAGGAAACACCTGGTCCAACACATCTAACCTGAGGAAACACCTGGACACAGACATATAACCTGAGGAAACACCTGGACACAGACATCTAACCTGAAGAAAACACCTGGTCCAACACATCCAACCTGAGAAAGCACCTTATCAAACACATCTAACCTGAGGAAACACCTGGTCCAACACGTATAACCTGAGGAAACACCTGGTCAAAATCTCTAGACTGAAACACTGCGTACGTTTGTTATTTTTTATTTGACTGCTTTTTGAAACTCCAGCCATGTGGAGAAAGTTGCAGAACTGTTGTACTCCTCTGCAGAAAGCTCCCAACACATTAGCGTGATTGTGTGATCCTTTAACGGAGCGCGTTACTGATTAGGTTTTTTTAAGTGCGGTGAAGACTAATGGAATTCATTTTCGGCGCGGCCCGCCGTGTGCTGTGCAGTGTCGCACTGCTTTATGGCTTTGTTTCACAAGTACACAATCGTGAGCCCCTTCTGCTGCGCATTTAATTTGTCCTTAGATCGGCAGCGAGTTGGCTCCCCGCGGAGAGGGTCCGCTATTGTTCCTCTGACAAAAAAACCCTAAAGTGTTGCGCGATTTCAGACAAGTGGCTTTGACCTTTCGAGCGAAAGGCTGGTTAACTGAAGGCTACTGAATGGAGCGGGGAACTGAACCGAAGGTCTACTGGAGATGCAACTGTTCACCCTCTTGTCGAGCTGCATCCTGTCCTAAAGCTTGTTATCCAGTCTCTACATGAAAGGGATTCTATTGAGCTGCGTGACTGAATACCAGAAGAAGCGGATGTTAAAGGGTCGGGCGTGTTATTGAACCACACACCTGTTATCTGGTACACCCTATTCATCCTAAACAATCTCTGGAACCATATAGATAGCATATTTCACAACAGGTAGACCACAGAAGGTCAGAGTAAGGTGTGTCATATCTCACAACAACACAGTGTGCGGTAAACATGTACTATCGTAATGAATAGCAGTAAATACAGGATATATTAACACTATGTATCAGGTGGCCAAAAGTATGGGGACATCCGATCATAACGGTTGAGTTCCATATTGGTTGCTATAAAATCAAGCACAAAGTCATAAAAGAGAGTAGAATGAGTCATGCAGAAGGGCTTGATGACTGTACATGTGCTATCCAGGATGCTACCAGTCATTTCATGACATTTCTGCCCTGCTAGAGCTGCCCTGGACCACTGCAAGTGCGAAAGGGCAACAACAGCTTAGCCACAATGAGATTGTGCAAGCTCATAGACTAAGGCCCCTGAGTGCTAAGGTGCATAGCATCTATCCCATCCATGACTGAGCAGCTGCATACAAGCCTGAGGTCTCTCTGTGCAATGAGTCTCATCACGAGTGGTGTATAGCACGCCTTTGCTGGACTCTGGAGCAGTCTCTTGGACAGCACTTCCCACAGACACACTCCAATAACTTGTGGAATGCTTCCCCAGAACGGTGTAGGGTGTTTTAGTCATGAACAAGAGGTAGCTTCATATCAGCACCCATGGTTTGGGAATGCAGAGCAGGTTTATATAGGTGTGATGATCAGGTGTCCACATACTTATGGCCACATAATGAACCATTACAGATAATGAACCAAAGGTTTTACAAACAAGCCACTGGTAAACCCCTTACAGGACAAACATGCACGAGCAGTGGTGTCCTCCATGAGTCATCCGGTTAGTGCAGCAGCATCGGCAGACGGCTGCACCACGCAGGACTACATGCACACAGACCGTTACCACGACTGTCCTTACCACCACGTCACCGTCACCAAAGACTGCAGTGGTGTCGTACCAGACTGTCATGGAGTGACTCAGAATGGCAGCGGGTCATCTTCAGTGACGAGTCCCACTTTAGTCTTGGTGGAGACGCCCAACGAATCCGTGTGTGGAGGCACCGTGGTCAGCACCAAGATGAACGGTGTGATGTCACACGTCCAGAAGGCCTGGTGTCCCTCCACCTCCACTACTACCGCACCATCTGCAGGAACTGTGTGAGGATGTTCAAGCTGCATGGGATGGATTATCACAGGACTCCATTAGGAACCTCTACAGCTCCATACCGAGACGTCTGGCGTGTGGGGTTAGCGAACACGGCGGCCCGACGCCATACTGAGAAACAGACTTCTGTATGTGTAGCTCAATAAATATTGATCATATCAGTCTAAATTTATCATCAGTTATTGATCCTGGTCACCTTTATCTTCCTTCCCAACTCCACCGCAACCCCACACCTCCTTCTGGTGATGAGTTTATATTTGTAGTGTAGTGTAATGCTAGGAATACGTGGTGCCCTCTGGTTCCAGCATGGCCACGCAAGCCATCCTTGAAAAGATGGGCTCCAGCCGCGAGACGGGTTCTCGTCCGGACAATCCGAGTGAACTGAGGTAAAGCTTTTATTCCCGTTTGGTTTTTCTGCTCTAGCGGACAAAACCTTTTTAATTGAAACCAATCCATTCAGTGCCGAAGTAAACATACCCCTTGGTCATGCGCTTTTTAAAATTCAGCTGCGTTTTGGTCAGAGAAGAAAAATAACAAACCCTCGGCCCGCTGTTCTGGGAGGGGAAGCGAAAAGCCAAGCGCATAGAGCACCATTCCAGATCCATATATCAATGAGGTCCAGATAAGGCAGAGCGAGGGGAGAGAGGGAGGAGGGGAAAAGTCCCCGGCTGCCTGTCACAGTATCTTAATGTCTGAGCCTTTGGATAACTGCGTCTGAAATATTACAAATCCTGATGTACTCAAAGAGCATGGAGCGAGAAATCACAAATCCTGACGCACTCAAAGAGCGCGGACAGGAGAAAATCGGGAAATCCGAAAGTTTCTCCGAGGCTGGAGAGCTGTCTGACAGATTACAGCCGGAGGCAGCGGCGCTCATCCCGCCGTGGAACAAAGTCGGAGGGAGACAATAGCTCTGCGGCGCGGGCCGGAGGAAAATAGACAGATTAGGGCTTCTTGCTTCCTGTCCATGAGTGCGTCTGAAGCACTGCATTACCGGGGGGGGACGGGGCGGGTGGGATGTTTGATAGGGGAAGAAGACGGACGCACCACAGCCCAATAATCCCTGCCTGAGCAAATCTCCGTTAACCCAGTGAATATGGGTATCCGGTTATTTCCTGGCAGGTCTGATCTGTCGGAAGGCTGGGCTGCTCACAATGTGCGGCGGATAACCCTGTGAGTGATGCCCCATGAAGAAGGCGACTATTCAGAAAGGGTGTAGCAGCAGCAGCAGTCATGCTGGAAATGTGCGGTTAGGGAATAGATGGGAGTTTGGTAGGACTGGAAACCTCACAACAAATTAGCACGACGTAGACCACCACAGAGCGGGTCGTATGGGGGTGGTGGATCATTCTCAGCACTGCAGTGACACTGACGTGGTGGTGGTATGTTAGTTTGGGTGGTGCTGGTGTGAGTGGATCAGACACAGCAGTGCTGCTGGAGTGTTGAGACACTGTGTCCACTCACTGTCCACTCTATTAGACACTCCTACCTTGCTGGTCCACCTTGTAGATGGACAGTCAGAGACGATAGCTCATCTGCTGCTGCACAGTGCAGTGTTGGTCATCCTCTAGTCCTTCATCAGTGGACACAGGACGCTGCCCCACAGGACGCTGTTGGCTGGATAGCTCCGGGTGAGCTAAGCCAGTGCCAAAATTTGAAGTACAAGGTCCAGAAACATGAAGAGGTGCTACAGTGCAGGGAGTGCTCTGATAGGTTGGCAAGACGGGAATGTAACCTCTGATTGGTTGGTTAGTTGGAAATGTAGCCTCAGATTGGTTGGTAAGTTGGGAACGCAGCCTATGATAGGTTGATAAGTCGGGAACGCATCCTCTGACAGGTTGGCAGGACGGGAATGTAGCCTCAGATTGGTTGGTAAGTTGGGAATGTAGCCCCCGATTGGTTGGTAAGTTGGGAATGTAGCCTCCGATTGGTTGGTAAGTTGGGAAGGTAGCCTCCGATTGGTTGGTAAGTTGGGAATGTAGCCCCCGATTGGTTGGTAAGTTGGGAATGTAGCCCCCGATTGGTTGGTAAGTTGGGAATGTAGCCCCCGATTGGTTGGTAAGTTGGGAAGGTAGCTTCCGATTGGTTGGTAATTCGGGAATGCAGCCTCTGATTGGTTGGTAAGTCAGGAACGCAGCCTTTGATAGGTTGGCAAATTGGGAACGCAACCGCTGATAGGTTGGTAAGTTGGGAACGTAGCCTATGATTTATTGACAAGGCAGAAGCACAGCCTTTGATTGATTGACGCTCAGAGACAGCCGTTAGTTGGCAAGGAACATAGCCTCTGACTGGTTCACACATCAGGAACACAGCCTCTGACTGTGTTGGAGGAATGCAGCCTCGAAATGGTTTACGTGTCGGGAATACAGCCTCTGTTTGGCCAACAAGACAGAAACGCAGCCTCTGACTCTTTCAAAATTAGGAAAACGGCCTCTGATTGGCCGAAAAAGTCAGGAACACAATCTCTGATTATATTTAACAAGTCAGAAATACAACCTCTGATCGATCAACAATTTAAGAATGCAGCCTCTAATTGATTGACAAGTCAGGAACACTGCTTCTGACTGGCTGACAAGTCAGGAACACAGCCTTAGATTGACCAAGAAGTCAGGAACGCAGCCTGTAATTGATTGACAAGGCAGAGAAAGCCATTAGTCGAAAAGTCAGGAACACAGCCTGACGGATTCACACATCAGGAACTCAGTCTCTAATTGGCTGACAAATAAGGAATGCAGCCTCTGACTCTTTGACAAGTCAGCAAAACAGCCTCAGATTGGCTGAAAAGTCAGGAACTTAGTCTCTGATCGGTCAACGAGTCATTAATCGGGAATGCAAAAAAGGCCAAACAGTTGAAGGCCAGGCAGTTGAAAGGAGTAAGATCTCATTGGACGACACGGAGCTAAGTAAGTGTCTAGCCAACAGTGTTCCTATTCAATGAAATATGACATCACTGGCCCGAAAGGTTAACTGAAGATGTCACAGTGTTCTCGACTCGGACTCCTGAGCTCCGTTAAAGCTGATCCATCACAGTGTTGCAAACTGAACTACGTCAGTCACTTTATCGGTAATGTTCTTCAGCTTATAGACCGTCTCCTGTCGTCTTGGGAATCCCTTACGTAGGTGGCGTTCAGCTGAAGTGTTACCAGAGGTCTGCCATGTGAAACCCGGGATCAGAGCGATTCCCTTCGCCAGCGAGAACGACTGGGCCTTTAAGAGAACCAGCAGAGGATCTGGCTTCCCTGCTGCTTCACACTTGCAATGTGTGACCCGTACCCATGTGACTGATTAGATCAGAAACTGTTGAAAGGCGTGTGCGTGCGTGCACGTATGGAGGGAGATGTATGTGTACACATGGGGGCGTATGCATTGCCTAACAGCCTTTTTAAGCCTCGACTCTGACTCCGGTGGCCCTGTGAATGGAGGCTGCATCGTTTGGCGGTGGCTTGTATTTATGTCTTTTCTTTCCTCCCTCTCTCTCTTGTCTAGGGGCCAGCGCGAGAGTCAGGGCCGCAGATGGAGAGATGGTGCCCGTGCTCTCACATTCCACCCCCTCGACCGCCACCACCACCCCGCCCCCCTTGCCTGGCAGCCCGTCAGGAGGCGGTAAAAAAAAACGTGGCCTTTCTTTGTCTGCACTTAATGAGAAAGTGAAAGCCCCCGGGGCGGATGTAGAGGCAGAGAGGAGAGACCATCCGAGCAGAACGCTGAACCCTGCCTCACTCTGGGAGTCGGCTGCCATCCCTCCACACTGGATAATGCACTTCCTTAAATACCTCCGTGCCCTGCTATTCATAAACCGTGTGTAGGCTGCTCGGGCTGACACTGAGTTAGCGTCGGGTCTGCCGCGGGGAGCGCGCCGGTGACCGGGCTCCGAGGAATCTGTGCAAATAAATGAGCGGGAATAACATCATAACCTGACGAGCTGCACAAAACTTCTGGTGGCTTTTACCAAAAGATGCCCACACAAATCCGCCCACAGCCGCACATCAAGCCTAACGCACATGTGCTAATCGGGCTCTTCCTTCATCAACACAGCAAGGACACTGTGCGCTAGGAACGCTCTCCTAATCTCTATTCCATACGTACTAGCACTATCTAGAACACTGGGACTGAAGTCCACTCAGTTTTCACTGTTCCCTACAGCAATGCTGCATAGAACCGCATTACAGGGAACAGAAATAGTCCCCTATTCACTGTTCACTTCTAGCGCTATTTAGGACAGTGGGACAGAAATAGTCCCCTATCTAGAACACAGAAACAGAAGTAGTCCCCTAATCTCTGTTCACTACATTCGAGCACTATTTAGAACATTGGAACAGAAATAGTCCCCTATCTAGAACAAAGAAACAGAAATAGTCCCCTAATCTCTGTTCACTACATTCTAGCACTATTTAGGGCACTACTGAAATAGTCCCCTAATTTCTGCTCACTACATTCTAGCACTATTTAGGGCACTATCACAGAAATAGTCCCCTATCTAGAACACAGAAACCGAAATAGTCCCCTAACCTCTGCTCACTATACTTTAGCACTATTTAGAACATTGGAACAGAAATAGTTCCCTATCTAGAACACAGAAACAGAAATAGTCCCCTAACCTCTGCTCACTACACTTTAGCACTATTTAGAACATTGGAACAGAAATAGTCCCCTATCTAGAACACAGAAACAGAAATAGTCCCCTAATCTCTGTTCACTACATTCTAGCACTATTTAGAACACTGGAACAGAAATAGTCCCCTATCTAGAACACAGAAACAGAAATAGTCCCCTAATCTCTGCTCACTACATTCTAGCACTATTTAGGGCACTACAGAAATAGTCCCCTAATTTCTGCTCACTACACTCTAGCACTATTTAGGACACTGGAACAGAAATAGTCCCCTATCTAGAACACAGAAACAAAAATAGTCCCCTAATATCTGTTCACTACATTCTAGCACTATGTAGAACATTGGAACAGAAATAGTCCCCTATCTAGAACACAGAAACTGAAATAGTCCCCTAATCTCTGCTCACTACATTCTAGCACTATTTAGGACACTGGAACAGAAATAGTCCCCTATCTGGAACACAGAAACAGAAACAGAAATAGTCCCCTAATCTCTGCTCACTACATTCTAGCACTATTTAGAACATTGGAACAGAAATAGTCCCCTATCTAGAACACAGAAACTGAAATAGTCCCCTAATCTCTGCTCACTACATTCTAGCACTATTTAGGACACTGGAACAGAAATAGTCCCCTATCTGGAACACAGAAACAGAAACAGAAATAGTCCCCTAATCTCTGCTCACTACATTCTAGCACTATTTAGGACACTGGAACAGAAATAGTCCCCTATCTAGAACACAGAAACAGAAATAGTCCCCTAATCTCTACTCACTACATTCTAGCACTATTTAGAACATTGGAACAGAAATAGTCCCCTATCTAGAACACAGAAACTGAAATAGTCCCCTAATCTCTGCTCACTACATTCTAGCACTATTTAGGACACTGGAACAGAAATAGTCCCCTATCTGGAACACAGAAACAGAAACAGAAATAGTCCCCTAATCTCTGCTCACTACATTCTAGCACTATTTAGAACACTGGAACAGAAATAGTCCCCTATCTAGAACACAGAAACAGAAATAGTCCCCTAATCTCTGCTCACTACATTCTAGCACTATTTAGGACACTGGAACAGAAATAGTCCCCTATCTAGAACACAGAAACAGAAATAATCCCCTAATCTCTGCTAACTACAGTCTAGCACTATTTAGGACACTATCACAGAAATACTCCCCTATCTAGAACACTGGAACAGAAATAGTCCCCTAATCTCTGCTCACTACATTCTAGCACTATTTAGGACACTATCACAGAAATACTCCCCTATCTAGAACACTGGAACAGAAATAGTCCCCTATCTAGAACACAGAAACAAAAATAGTCTCCTAATATCTGTTCACTACATTCTAGCACTATTTAGAACACTGGAACAGAAATAGTCCCCTATCTAGAACACAGAAACAGAAATAGTCCCCCAATCTCTGTTCACTACATTCGAGCACTATTTAGGGCACTACTGAAATAGTCCCCTAATTTCTGCTCACTACACTCTAGCACTATTTAGGACACTATCACAGAACTAGTCCCCTATCTAGAACACAGAAACAGAAATAGTTCCCTAATCTCTGCTAACTACACTCTAGCACTATTTAGGACACTATCACAGAAATACTCCCCTATCTAGAACACAGAAACAGAAATAGTCCCCTAATCTCTGCTCACTACATTCTAGCACTATTTAGGACACTACTGAAATAGTCCCCTAACTAGGACAGTGGAACAGTAATAGCCCCCTAGTCTCTTTATATTTCAGCCCTACATAGAACCCTACTATAGAGAACAGAACCATGGATCACTGTTCACTATGCTGTATCACTATTTAGAACACTAGCAAGTACATTATCCCGTAATCACTGCTCCCTACATCTGGGAGCGATTTAAATCACTATTGTAGGAAACAGAAACGTTCCCTTAATCACTATTCCCTCCGCTGGAGACTATTAAACACTATTACAGGGAACAGATTGCTCCCCTAATCACTATTCCCTATCCTAAAAACGCGGTACGGAAGACTGTTAGGGAACAGAAACTGTTCTCTGTTCACCGTCCACTACACTGGAAAACTACAAACCAGTAATGATGCATTAGTCACTATTATATCATATTTTAAATTATTTTAAATAACACTAACACTATAGGAAACGCAAATGGCCCTTTAGTACTATTCCCTACCTTTAAGCACTACACACTAGATCACTATAAGGAACCGAACCATGTCCACTAGATGTTCCTCACTATGTTTTTGAATCTCAGTGTATAGCACATGCATCCTTTGGCATATACACTCATCATCAGAAGAACAGCTGCACCCAGAAGGAGGTGTGGGGTTGCGGTGGTGTTGGGAAGGAGGATAAAGGTGACCAGGATCAATAACTGATGATAAATTTAGACTGATATGATCAATATTTATTGAGCTACACATACAGAAGTCTCTCTCTCAGTATGGCGTGGGGCCGCCGTGTTTGCTAACCCAACACGCCAGACGTCTCGGTATGGAGCTGTAGAGGTTCCTAATGGAGTCCTGTGATAATCCATCCCATGCAGCTTGAACATCCTCACACAGTTCCTGCAGATGGTGCGGTAGGGGTGGAGGTGGAGTGACACCAGTCCTTCTGGACTACAAAATGTTCATCTTGGTGCTGACCACGGTGCCTCCACACACGGATTCGTTGGGCGTCTCCACCAAGACTAAAGCGGGACTCGTCACTGAAGATGACCCGCTGCCATTCTGAGTCACTCCATGACAGTCTGGTACGACACCACTGCAGTGTTTGGTGACGGTGACGTGGTGTTAAGGACAGTCGTGGTAACCGTCTGTGTGCATGTAGTCCTGCGTGGTGGTGCTGCACCAACAGGATGACTCATGGAGGACACCACTGCTCTCTGAATATCCATCGTGGCTGTTGGGTCAGTTGGGTACAGCGATAAAACCAGTCCTTGGTTGCGTCACATGCACGGCCGGCCTTGAAACTTGAATCGTTAGCATATCTCGCGATGTCAAACCGACCCAGCAAGTTTCATTCCTGTCGGCTGATTCCTTCTGGGTGAAGCTATTTGGGAAACTGTTGTTTTGGTGATGAGTGCATGTCAAGCCAAATGTCTTTACCTCCATATAAGATCGGTAATAGAAGATAATGAGAAGATGAGGAAACTCAGGACACAAGCTCGGTTTCAGTGAAGTTCATCCAAAAAAAAACGGAAATCAAATTCCGGTTGATGTTTACGGGGCGAGTACAGTGCTCACACTTCCAGAAGCAACACTTGAAAGTATCTGATGTAAAAAGTAACCGGTGGTACAAAGCTGGTTACATCAGAATTAGGATCAAGACCACTTTGTTTATGGCTTTGTTGTTCCCAGCTCCTCCTGCTGAGGGAAGCGTATTATCTAGCGACTACATTTTCAACATAATTAGAAAATACATACTTATACAGGTAACAGCTCGGAGCCCTCACCATGCTCCTATTAAGCCTTCACATGCCAGTAGCTGGTAATTAACTGCCTGCTCATTACAACTTCATTAAGTAGTAACTAGGGCAAACTTGGCGTTTTCCAGGGCACGTTTATTTGAGTGTGATAATGCCTAATTTGCCAAACCCTGGAAACTGAGCGCTACATGATTCACATTCAAATGTCAATGATAAATCAGCCATTAGCTGCAAAACAAGCACAGGTAGGCTGTTATCCACACGCTTGATCGCTCGACGAAGAGAGGACTGCTTGAGAACCCATTCCCATTTACTCAGCTCGGCGTGAGGAGACGCCAAAACAGAAGACAAGGGCCAAGCACTTTCTCACAGTGCTGTAGGGCACTGGCAGGGTTCTAGATATCAGCTGGTAATCCAACTGATTAGGCCCCCCGAGTCACCAGTGGTCCTGTAGGAACCCAGAGAATTTTCATTGGGAACACCAGATTTGGTGGAGGCCTTCCCTGGCACAGTCCCGAGGAGAATTCCCTGTAGACTGGGATTGTATCCACTGCTGGTAGACCAGTATGACCATACGCTGTTTCCATACACCTGCAGATTCAGCTACTTCCTTCACACTATGGTCTTTGGCCACGCCCACATGCTCAGTCCCTCCTTTTAGCCAATCATTAACATCTGCTCTGGAGCCATTTTCCACACATGGAACGAGACATTCCCAACCTATGAATCCCGCCAGGGGGGAGGGTGTGGGAGCCCTATCAATCGTGCAGCGCCATCTGCAGGAGCCTGAAGGTACTACCACTACCTTAAACACGCAAGATGAATCATCAGTGGTCTACAATTAGACCATTATGTTATGTTATGCATTATGTTACCGTGGTGCAGGGGCTAGCGTGTTGCCCTCGCAGCGCTTCTAACCCTGTTATTGGTTGGTGTAGCTCTACGGACAACACCGCTACCCATCAGGGAGCCACCACCACATGTGGGAGACTGGGGTTCGAATCCAGTCTGGGTGGCTATGCTGTGCTACACCGATAAGAGTCTTTGGGCAAGACTCCTAACACTATACTGGCCCACCTGTAATATGATTAACCTTGTAAGTCGGTCTGGATAGGAGCGTAGGTAGGCGGGCAATAAGGACTATGTTACAAGATGACATCATCATTTAACAAAGAAATGGGCTGGGATTCCAACGAGGTGTTTCAGGTGTTCACCTGAGAATACTGGCTTCGGTGGGAGGCCATCGTTTCAGACGTAGGCACACTTGACATTCTAGCAAGCGACCGATTCCAACGTATGCCCCCAGACACATCCCACGGCTCTTTTTAGCGCCACTTTAAAAGGCGCTAATTCGTAGACGTTCTCTCTCGATGTGGTGAAAGGCTGCGACGTTATCCCGCTGATTTGCTGCCTCGCTGAAGCACCCAGCGGATTGCGTTTAGGAGGGTTACAATGGAATTGTATCAGATTCTCTTTCTTCGCTTTGCACAGCAGTGAGAGAACTTTCACTGAAGCCTCAATAACAATTGCTTCTCGCTTGGCTGGACTCTGATAAGCAGTCTGGGTTCCTCGCCGCAGCGCTTTCGCAGCTGATTGGCTGGAATCCATGTGTTTTTTTTATTCTAAGACGCAAACAAGAGAATTTACAAGTCAAAACGTCTGCAATCCTGGTTTGACTCGATGGTGATACTAGGAGGGCTGGCCATTGCGGAGAAGAACGTTTTAATAAGCCGTAGAGGCCGGCAGCAGCCATGAGACGTCAATGCTGCGCTGCATAGAAATGTCTTCCCTGTTATACTTGCCATAAACATGCCGAGAAAGCGGCAATGCATATTACGAGGTCAACACCGGAGCAGTGCGCTTCAAACTCCAGACTCCAGCAAGCCTTCAGACTCGCGCGTGTTATATACGCTGCAGAAAGACATATATATTCCAGGAGAGGCGTCTTAAATCTCATCAGTATGGATAAATATATCTCATCATGAGAGGGTTTAAAGTGTGTTTCCACTGGGATATTATTTTAATTAATGTTTTTTAAATTAGCAGAAATCATCTGCATCTTTTTCTCAAAACGAGTGAAGTGAATTGCCTTTTGAATGACACCATGGAGCTGAAATGACTGAAAGGATCCAGATTTAAGGGGGATCTACTATCAGAGAGGTGGCCTTCAGATCTACATAGGAGCAGATCATCGTCCAACAGATGTGTCTTCCAAATATTTTTCTACAGTAGCAATTAAAATATATATATATTGGGGTGGGTGGTTTGGGAGGGAGGGTTGGAGAGTGTGGGACTAAGGGGTTTGGTGGTGTGGGTCGAGATGTTGGAGGGTGTGGTAGAAAGGGTTTGGTGGTGTGGATCGAGGTGTCGGAGGATGTGGGAGTATAACGATCAGTGGTGTGGGTCGAGGTGTGGGAGTAACGCGGTCAGTAGTATGGGTCAAGGTGTTGCAGTATGTGGTAGTAAGGGGTACAGTGGTATGAGTCGGGGTGTTGGAGGGTGTGGGAGTAAGGGGTTCAGCAGTATGAGTTGAGGTGTTGGAGGGTGTGGGAGTAAGGCGGTCAGTAGTATGGGTCGAGGTGTTGGAGGGTGTGGGAGTAAAGGGTTCAGTGGTATGGGTCGAGGTGTTGGAGGGTGTGGGAGTAAAGGGTTTGGTGGTGTGGGTTGAGGTGTTGGAGGATGTGGGAGTAAGGCGTTCGGTGGTGTGGGCCGAGATGTTGGAGGGTCTGGGAGTAAGGTGGTCAGTGGTGTGGGTCGAGGTGTTGGAGGGTGTGGGAGTAAGGCGGTCATTGGTATGGGTCGAGGTGTTGGAGGGTGTGGGAGTAAAGGGTTTGGTGGTGTGGGGCGAGGTGTTGGAGGATGTGGGAGTAAGGCATTCGGTGGTGTGGGTCGAGGTGTTGGAGGGTGTGGGAGTAAGGCGGTCAGTGGTGTGGGTCGAGGTGTTGGAGGATGTGGTAGTAAGGGGTATGGTGGTATGAGTCGAAGGTGTTGGGAGGTGTGGTAGAGAGGGGTTTGTTGGTATGGGAGGGTGATGTGGGAGTAAAGGGTTCAGTGGTATAGGTTGAGGTGTTGGGAGGTGTGGTAGTAAGGGGTTCAGCAGTATGAGTTGAGGTGTTGGAGGGTGTGGTAGTAAGGTGGTCAGTGGTATGGGTCGAGGTGTTGGAGGGTGTGGGAGTAAGGGGTTCAGTGGTATGGGTCGAGGTGTTGGAGGGTGTGGTAGTAAGGTGGTCAGTGGTATGGGTCGAGGTGTTGGAGGGTGTGGGAGTAAGGGGTTCAGTGGTATGGGTCGAGGTGTTGGAGGGTGTGGGAGCATGGCGGTCAGTGGTATGGGTCGAGATGTTGGAGGGTCTGGGAGTAAGGTGGTCAGTGGTATGGGTCGAGGTGTTGGAGGGTGTGGGAGCATGGCGGTCAGTGGTATGGGTCGAGGTGTTGGAGGGTGTGGGAGTAAGGCGGTCAGTGGTATGGGTCGAGGTGTTGGAGGGTCTGGGAGTAAGGTGGTCAGTGGTGTGGGTCGAGGTGTTGGAGGGTGTGGGAGTATGTGGTTTGGTGGTGTGGGTCGAGGTGTTGGAGGGTGTGGGAGTAAGGGGTTCAGTGGTATGGGTTGAGGTGTTGGAGGGTGTGGGAGCATGGCGGTCAGTGGTATGGGTCGAGATGTTGGAGGGTCTGGGAGTAAGGTGGTCAGTGGTGTGGGTCGAGGTGTTGGAGGGTGTGGGAGTATGTGGTTTGGTGGTGTGGGTCGAGGTGTTGGAGGGTGTGGGAGTAAGACGGTCAGTGGTATTTGTCGAGGTGTTGGAGGGTGTGGTAGTAAGGGGTTCAGTTGTATGGGTCGAGGTGTTATAGGGGGTGGGAGTAAAGGGTTTGGTGGTGTGGGTCGTGGTGTTGGAGGGTGTGGTAGAGAGGGGTTTGGTGGTGTGGGTCGAGGTGTTGGAGGGTGTGGTAGAGAGGGGTTTGGTGGTGTGGGTCGTGGTGTTGAAGGGTGTGGTAGAGAGGGGTTTGGTGGTATGGGAGGGGGTGTGGTAATCCTTCCTGACCTGTCAGTGAAGGTAAAGAGGTTTACCTGAATGGTGTTTTGGAGCGTTTCTATTGGTCCGTTCATGGCAGGTTTTTCAGCCAGTGTAAAGAGCAGCTGCGGAGCTCAAACTCAGCACCCTGACTAGATGAGAAATATTTGCATCATTAGTCGTTACAGTGTACAGAACTGGAATATGAGCCTCTTGGCACGGTTCATGCGCCATGCGCGGCAAAAAGTGACATGATTGCTTTTTCCATCCCTCACCAGCGGAACGTAGCGGAGCGCTTTCCGAGCCTCATTATTAAGACACCTAACAATGGCGGTAGTCATGCCGGCTAGACAGAGGCACGTTCTCAAACAGATGCCCCAGGTATAAATCTATTCCCACAGAATAAAAGCATTCAGCCCTCAGGGTCAAACATGATGCAGCGCAGAATGCGCCTAGATACCGCCGCAGTACGCGCTCGCCATTCGCCTTATTAACCCTGGAATGTTCTGGAGCTGAAAGAATTCCATCTATTCATCACTGAACTTGTTGAAGGCTCCTCTGGTTCACTGCAGCTCAAACCATGGAGCAGTTCAAGGTAGTCATTGCACAGTTTGCCTGATTAGCTACAGTCTTAATAACCATTATTATTAGTATTATTATTATTATTATTAATATTATTAATATTATTAAAATTATTATTATTATTATTATTATTATTATTATTATTATTATTATTATTATTATTATTGTTGTTGTTGTTATTATTATTATTAATAATGATAATAATAATACCAATAATAAAATAAAAATAACAACAAACAACAACAATAATAATAATAATAATAATAATAATAATATTAATAATATTAATAATAATAATAATAATAATAATAATAATAATAATCATATTTCATTCATTGTGAAAGGAATCCGTGCACAAGTAGCTGCACCCAGCAGGAATGAAACTTGGTGGGTAGGTTTGACATTGTGAGACATGCTAATGATTCAGCGAGCAGTTTTGTCATCCCCATCCTGTTAGTGCAGCACCATTGGCAGACGGCTGCGCCACACAGGACTACATGTACACAGACCGTTACGACGACTACACCACTGGTGTAGTCATGAACTAGAGGCAGCTTCATATCAGAACCCATGGTTTGGGAATGCAGAGCAGGCTTATATAGGTGTGATGACCAGGTGTCCACATACTTATGGCCACATAATGAACCATCACAGATAATGAGCCAAAGGTTTTACAAACAAGCCACTGGTAAACCCCTTACAGGACAAACATGCACGAGCAGTGGTGTCCTCCATGAGTCCTCCTGTTAGTGCAGCACCATTGGCAGACGGCTGCACCACGCAGGACTACATGCACACAGACCGCTACCACGACTGTCCTTAACACCACGTCACCGTCACCAAAGACTGCAGTGGTGTCGTACCAGACTGTCATGGAGTGACTCAGAATGGCAGCGGGTCATCTTCAGTGACGAGTCCCACTTTAGTCTTGGTGGAGACGCCCAACGAATCCGTGTGTGGAGGCACCGTGGTCAGCACCAAGATGAACAGTTTGATGTCACACGTCCAGAAGACCTGGTGTCTCTCCACCTCTAAAGTTACCGCACCATCTGCAGGAACTGTGTGAGGATACATGACAGGTACCTAGGTGATGCTAGGCAATTGGTCAAAAGCCCCGGTCCTGGAAAACTACCTTCCTGCCACACCCAACCTCTTTTTAAGTCTCTGATTGGCTTAATCAAATGTGTTACTGTGAGACAAGGGGGCGGGGCAACTTCAAGGATGCAGGTTGGATCTAAATTCTTCAGAAGGGCAGCATACATGCGACAGACTGACCTCACCAGAGCTCGCTGGAAGCAAACCCCCACCAGCAGATTTCAGGAGGGAGGAACCAAAATGGAAGGATTGTCTGGGGTGTGAGTGACGGGATCCATAGATTGGGAGGAGGTGCTACAGTGCAGGGAATGTCTCGTCCCATGTGTGGAAAACCCTCCCAAGCAGATGTTAATGATTGGCTAAAAGGAGTGACTGAGCATGTGGGCGTGGCCAAAGACCATAGTGTGAAGGAAGTAGCTGAATCTGCAGGTGTATGGAAGCGTACGGTCATACGGGTCTACCAGCAGTGGCTAAAATCCCAGTCTACAGGGAATTCTCCCAGGAAAGGCATCCACCAATCTGGACCACCTGACCAATTCTTTGATGTACGAGTGTTTGAACACTGATGTGGCTACATCCAGAAGCATTCCATGTCCATTCCCAGCTGGTATTGGTGCTCGTGGAGGTCTGCACGCTGTTAGGTACGTTTCGGATGAGCTTATATTCCTTGGATATAAACACTTAAGCAGCTTTTGGTCCACAACCATCTTTTCCCCATTCCCGGCTTCACGTACCCTCAAAACGGAAGAGACGGGATTGGACGTCGGAAGCGGTAACATCCCAAAATGCACATCCCACATGCAGCGCCGGCAGCAGATAGCCGGAGGCCTAGGCCGCAGATTTCGGGAGATTCGCCGGCTCCAAAACAGCTTTCGCTCCTGACTAGACTTATCGAGCGCGCAGAGCAAGCGATGCTGGCTCGGGAAACAAGGACTAGTTTGAAAAAGCTCTTAGCTTCATAGCGAGACCTTTAATTTTTAACTCCCTGCCAGTGCCGCTCCGAGCACCGACGTAAACTGACCATTTGCTTCAGACCACATCAAGGCACAGCTTGTTCTGCGCCTCCATACCGTCAGGCTCCCTGCTCTCCATGAAGCTAGGAACTATCGGCATGAACAGCAAGCGGTAAACACTGCCTACAAAAGAAGATCCCACAAAAGCCGGCTCCGCCCTCCTCCCCCCGAAACCCCAACAAGCCTAACTCCTTTACAGTTACGCTGCGGAGAACCAGCAGGGCGAATTAAAGTTTCATCCCTTTACCAGCCTTTGTTCTGAGCTGCTTTTCACGCGTATTAAAAATACATCCATATGAAAGTGAGGCATTATTTTTATAGGAGCGTGCGGGGCTCCCTCGGTTCACTCCGCTCCATGCGGCGGGCGTGTGTTTTCGGCCTACGCCGAGCTTGCTTCTCCTTTCCTCTTCACACTGGCAGTTTCTAGAGTGCCATGGCTCGAGTTACCTGACAGGCTGTTATGTCAGAGCCAGGCAGCCAATTTCATAAACATATGCACCAATTAAGAAATCCATTAATATCCATCATGTCCTGTCATAAATCATACGGCATGGCAGCGGGTCTGACTGTGTAATTATTGCTGAGCGGAAAAGGCGGAAGTCCTTGATTAGGTCGCCTCATTATATCCCCTCCTGCAAACGATCCGACTCGGGGGCCCCGAGTGATGGGAAAGCGAAAGCGGACCGACTCCGCTCCGGAGTGTTTGTAATTGCACGTTTGGGCCTGGTGGAAACGTCTGGCGGGAAGACTGGGAGGAACCACGGTTCCCAGACTGCTCATGAATACAACCAACACTCATTAATCCTTCCAATGCTGCCGCTGCTGCTGCCGCCCCTGCCGCTGCTTCTCCGAGAGTTTAAGCCGATGATTATTTAACCGTGGGGAAGCTTCAGCCAAATCTAGGATATTAAATGTTTTAGGGTACCTGAGATTTGCTGATAAGTCCCACGCGTGGCTGAGGACGGCTCGTGGTCGTCTTCTTCAAAGAGCATCCCCAATTCCAATGAACAAAATGCCGTTTGAGACGGATGCGGAGTTCTTTGATTTGCATGCATCATAAATTTGCCGGGCGTATCGGCCAAATGAAACGAGTGCCGGCCATGAGTGACCGCTCGCTGCTGAATAACGGAAGGGGCTGCTGACATTATTGACGAGAATACTCCGAGTTAATGTGATTTAGAGGAAATATTCCATTCTGCATTGCGCTATGAGCTGTACAGCGGCTTCCCGAGGCCAAATTAAGCAAAACTAAAGGACTCTAGACTAAAAGGATCCTCGGTTAATAATCCCAGTTTATTAAATTATTCATTTTCTATTAATGACGGCAAATTAATGTGCTACACTGGTGACCTGTTGGTATGTTCTTCTTCTACTTCCTCTTATTATTTATAGATCTACCAGATATTTGTCCTCTATCTATTTGTCATCTATCTCGTCCCATGATTTTCAGGCTGTCTACACCAGGAATGGTGGGCTTGGATACAGCCTTATGATTGTACGATTGGTTTTCATTGAATTCGTTAAATTAATTCATGATTGTTTTCCCCGAACGGAGCACAAACGCTTTTATCGCAACAACAGTCGTCCATTAACACCCTATTATCCTTGTTGGATATCATGCAACCAACAGCAACCACTTAACAACAGCTTGGCAATACCCTGGGATACCATAGCAACCGCCTAGCAAATAGGAATCTCTTAGTAACACCAGAACAAATATGTGGGATATATCAAGAAAATAGCAATCATCTAGAAACAGCTTAGCAACAAACATAGCCATCACCTAGAAAAAAGGCAACTCCCCAGCAACACCATAGCAACCATCTGTGACACCATAACAAGCAAAACATCTAGCAACATCTTAGCAACCACCTTTAATACCATAGAAACATAGACACACAATACCAACCGCGCAGCAACATCTTAGCAACCACCTGGCTTACCTCAGCAGCCACCTAGCAACAACTTAGCAACCACCAAAGCCATCACCTAGCAAATGGCAACCCCCTAGCAACACCCTCTGTGATGCCATAACAACCAAAACAGCTAGCAACATCTTAGCAACCACCTGTAATACCATAGAAACATAGAAACACAATACCAATCACTTAGCAACATCTTAGCAACCACCTGGCTTACCACGGCAGTCACCTAGCAACAACTTAGCAACCACCAAAGCCATCCCCTAGCAAATGGCAACCCCCTAGCAACACCATAGCAACCCTCTGTGATACCATAACGACCAAAACAGCTAGCAACATCTTAGCAACCACCTGTAATACCATAGAAACATAGAAACACAATACCAACCACCCAGCAACATCTTAGCAACCACCTGGCTTACCTCAGCAGCCACCTAGCAACAACTTAGCAACCACCAAAGCCATCCCCTAGCAAATGGCAACCCCCTAGCAAATGGCAAACCCCTAGCAACACCATAGCAACCCTCTGTGATACCATAACAAGCAAAACATCTAGCAACATCTTAGCAACCACCTGTAATACCATAGAAACATAGAAACACAATACCAATCACTTAGCAACATCTTAGCAACCACCTGTAATACCATAGAAACATAGAAACACAATACCAATCACCTAGCAACATCTTAGCAACCACCTGGCTTACCTCAGCAGCCACCTAGCAACAACTTAGCAACCACCAAAGCCATCACCTAGCAAATGGCAACCCCCTAGCAACACCATAGCAACCCTCTGTGACACCATAACAAGCAAAACATCTAGCAACATCTTAGCAACCACCTGTAATACTATAGAAACATAGAAACACAATACCAATCACTTAACGACATCTTAGCAACCACCTGTAATACCATAGAAACATAGAAACACAATACCAAACACCTAGCAACATCTTAGCAACCACCTGGCTTACCACGGCAGTCACCTAGCAACAGCTTAGCAACCACCAAGGACACTATAGCAACCACCTAAAGAGATATTAGCAACGCCCTACAGTAACATAGCAACCACTTAGCAACAACCTGGCCAACCACCTAAGATATTGCATAGCAACGGCCTAGCAACGGGTTATTAGGATTAAGCTGCCCCATCGCTCTGCACGACTCTCAGGAAACACACTGTGGCAGTTTCATACGCTGTTTATTAAACTGATTATTATTGGAGTGATTTGGAATCCTGTCTTCACACTTCACTGGAGACACACTCACACACACTCTCTCCTCAGGGGCAGTTTAGCATCTCCAACTCGCCTGACTGCATGTGTTTGGACTGTGGGAGGGAATCCACACAGACACATGGAGAACGTGCAAACTCCACACATGCAGGACCCTGGGAGCCCGGCCGGGGAGTCGAACCCAGGCCGATGAGTCATTACCATCTAAATGACACCAGTGAAGCTTTACAGTGATGATAAGTTTAGACTGATATGATCAATATTTACTGAGCTACACATACAGAAGTCTGTCTCTCAGTATGGCGTCGGGCCGCCCTGTTCGCTAACCCAACACGCCAGACGTCTCGGTATGGAGCTGTAGAGGTTCCTAATGGTGTCCTGTGATAATCCATCCCATTCAGCTTGAACATCCTCACACAGTTCCTGCAGATGGTGCGGTAGGGGTGGAGGTGGAGGGACACCAGGTCTTCTGGACGTGTGACGACAAACCGTTCATCTCGGTGCTGACCACGGTGCCTCCACACACGGATTCGTTGGGCGTCTCCACCAAGACTAAAGCAGGACTCGTCACTGAAGATGACCCGCTGCCATTCTGAGTCACTCCATGACAGTCTGGTACGACACCACTGCAGTCTTTGGTGACGGTGACGTGGTGTTAAGGACAGTCGTGGTAACGGTCTGTGTGCATGTGTTCCTGGGTGGTGCAGCCGTCTGCCAATGGTGCTGGCACTAACACAATGACTCATGGAGGACACCACTGCTCGCTCCAGTCAGCAGGTCAGTACCATTGGCATGTCTCATGGTGTCAAACCCACCCACCGAGTTTTATTCCTTGGGTGCAACTGTACCATATCGTCGGTTACCGTAGCGCTGGGCACGGTGGATCAAGCCAACCCATGGCTGTCTATCCCGTTTCCACCATTAGTAGCAGCACCTCCAACCTGAAGAACGCAGCATGCTAGAGGCTTCCACGCTCCAGTAGGCTCAGGGTTTCCACTCAGGTGTGCTTATTCACCTTAGCAGTGAACCGAACCCCCATTGATCTGGTGTAGCGAGACCGAAATAGCTACAGAGCCATTAACTCTTAAAGCCACAGCAGCTACGCCCGCCAACATCTCCACGACTGCATGTTCATCCCATACACACGGTGTTGATGTATGAACTTATGGAATCAATACTCTGTTATCTTCACCTGCGTGCTGACACATTCCCATCGGAGCCATCCAACGAGCGGCAGATCCTAGCGGCCCGGGAGCGTCGGCGTGGCGTGCCGCAGAGCCGAACGGTGATTTAAAATGCAGATTCCTCTTTATTGGAAGCGGTGGTACGTCTTAAACCCTATCGATCTCCCGGGTTGAGCTATTCCTCTTAATTATGAAAATAATCCAATTTAGCGAGGCCACATATACGAGATTAAAAATATCCTTCAACCTCTCAATGCGACTTGCCAGACCCTTAGTTATGTAGACCAGTTGGCCGGTGGCCAGCGCTGACTAATGTCTTCTGGCTTGTGGGGGCTTTAGGGAAATCAATACTGCACAATAACCAGCACTGGCTGGATTCTGTAGCGTTAGGAACGGGGGGGGAGGCACATTACTTTGAGTGCAAACCCTATTAACAAAGACGCAAAGCCATGCATTATTTAAAGGATGCTGGTTTTAAGGGGCCCCGAATCAAAACAAAATATAAATTATACATCTGATCCCACCCTCCTCTCTTGATTTCCAAGCGCCAGCGTGAGGGGCTTTATCTATATGTATCTGGTGCAGCGCTAATCGCACACAATCGCTCCATATTTGTGTTTCTTGGGCGCAACCGAACCGATTTCGGTCAGCGGGGGGAAGGGGGCCAATGAGGGCGTTTGAATTCATCGAGGTGACCCGCCCGGTGCAGA
The DNA here is from genome assembly GCA_024036415.1 of Prochilodus magdalenae. NCBI lineage: Eukaryota > Metazoa > Chordata > Actinopteri > Characiformes > Prochilodontidae > Prochilodus > Prochilodus magdalenae. Next base: position 122,299 of record JAMWET010001336.1, on the reverse strand, counting down.
TATAAAGTTAATGGGGGTTCGGGACTCTGGTCAAGTCGCATTAGGCGAGGCTCTCCTGGGCTATCGATTAAAGCCCAGGGTAAAAGTTTGGCCATTATTTCAGAGCAGTGAGGGGATGGACCAACTCTCCGCGAGATCAATGATGTGCCCACAGCAGTCAGTAATCACCAGGCCTCTGATGATGTTTTCATTGGCCTGGTGAGCTCGGGAGGAATGTGCTTTCAGCTTCCACAGTCCATACGGTGTCAGCAAACAGAATGGCCTGTGGCTGGACTGACAATACAAGTGAAGGCTAAATGTGCTCTCTGCTTATTTGCTGCATTCCGCGGGAAAGTTCTAGATTCGGAGAGGGTGTTTAAAGCGGAACGCCCCACTTTTCCACTCGCCTGCCTTTCATGATGCATGCCTCTTGGTTGGTAGGCATCAAAACGACCTCGCTATCTCTCTTTAAAGGTCTCCTGAGGTCCCCCAGGAGGGTGCATTGGAAGGCATGCCGTTGAAGAGCCACTGTCGCTTTGCTGGGGAACCTTTGAAAAGATGGTTCCTAGTAGAAGAACCTAAAATTCGGAATCTATGTTAACACTAGCAGGCAACAGCGTGACAAGAGACCAGTGGCTTCCTATGGGGGTAGCGTCTTGTAGCCCCAAGTTAGCAACAGGGTAGAAATCAAGTTGAGACTTTAGTGGATATTGTTGGAGTCACTGGTTACTCGATAGCTAGCTAGGTTAGCCAGCATGCTAATTGTCCAATAAAGCTATTGCTCCTTAAAGGGCTCTTGAGATCGGCCAGCAGGGAGGCACCTTTGAAAGGAACCTTTGGAAGGACGGTTCTTGATAGAAGAACCTAAAATTCGAAATCTATGTTAACACTAGCAGGCAACAGCGTGACAAGAGACCAGTGGCTTCCTAAAGCTGTCAAGTTGTGCAGCAACAAGGTATGTCAAGTTGAGACTTTAGTGGATATTGTTGGAGTCACTGGTTACTCGATAGCTAGCTAGGTTAGCCAGCATGCTAATTGTCCAATAAAGCTATCGCTCCTTAAAGGGCTCTTGAGATCGCCCAGCAGGGAGGCACCTTTGAAAGGAACCTTTCAAAGGTCGGTTCTTGATAGAAGAACCTAAAATTCTAAATCTATTTTAACACTAGCAGGCAACAGCGTGGCAAGCGACCAGTCGCTACCTATGGGCGTAGCATCCTGTAGCCCCAAGTTAGCAACAGGGTAGAAATCAAGTTGAGACTTTAGTGGATATTGTTGGAGTCACTGGTTACTCAATAGCTAGCTAGGTTAGCCAGCATGCTAATTGTCCAATAAAGCTATCGCTCCTTAAAGGGCTCTTGAGATCGCCCAGCAGGGAGGCACATTTGAAAGGAACCTTTGGAAGGACGGTTCTTGATAGAAGAACCTAAAATTCGAAATCTATGTTAACACTAGCAGGCAACAGCGTGACAAGAGACCAGTGGCTTCCTATGGGGGTAGCGTCTTGTAGCCCCAAGTTAGCAACAGGGTATAAATCAAGTTGAGACTTTAGTGGATATTGTTGGAGTCACTGGTTACTTGATAGCTAGCTAGGTTAGCCAGCATGCTAATCGTCCAATAAAGCTATCTCTCCTTAAAGGGCTCTTGAGATCGCCCAGCAGGGAGGCACCATTGAAAGGAACCTTTCAAAGGACGGTTCTTGATAGAAGAACCTAAAATTCTAAATCTATTTTAACACTAGCAGGCAACAGCGTGACAAGCGACCGGTCGCTACCTATGGGCGTAGCATCCTGTAGCCCCAAGTTAGCAACATGCTATAAATCAAGTTGAGACTTTCGAAAGTTTACGCAAATGACTTATGACGCAAAATTATAAACGATTGGCTCCCACTTCAAATTCTTCAGGCGAATGGTCCCCAGCTTCTGGTCTCTGACGCTTTAGTTCCCACCAACATCTGGCTCATGTTCTTGGTAGTGTGGTGATAAACATGGAGGAGAAGCTCATAACCGCTGTTTCCTTTACTCCCCCGTTCATATGATGCATCTTTCTACATATTTATCAGAATGAAAATGAAGTGTGGAAGAAGGAGGTACTGGATATTGTTGGAGTCTCTGGTTACTCGATACCTAGCTAGCTTAGCCAGTATGCTAATCATCCAATAAAGCTATGCCTCCTTAAAGGTCTCTTGAGGTCACCCAGGAGGATGCATCGGGAGGCACACTGATGAAAAGCCACTTTCGCTTTGCTACGGAACCTTTGAAAGGATGGTTCTTGATAGAAGAACCTAAAACTAAGGGTGGGCAACTCTTTAGGAGATATTACTGATCACCCGTGATAGCATCAGCCATGCCATGGCACATAGGAAGCAGGCGTCGCCTAAAGTGCTACCCACTATTCTAACCCCACGTTCACACTAGCAGGCAACACAGCGACAAGCAACCAGTCGCATCCTGTTGGGTAGCATCTTGTAGCCACAAGTTAGCGACAGGCGATCAGTCATGGTTGAAAGTTTCTCAAGTTTATGCAAATAAGTTATGACACGGTGATGCAACATTATAAAGGTTAGGCTTCAAAGAATTCTTCTGACCAATTAGAGGTCCATACGGGTCTGTGGGCCCTAGCTTCTGCTCTCGAAATGTGCTGTTCCAAACGGCATTAGGTTCCACTTTTCCACTTGCCTGCCTTTGATGTTGCTGGTCTTCCGGATTGTAGGGGTCAAAACTACCTCGCTCCATAAAGCATGGAAAACTAGTGGAATATTGTTGGAGTCTCTGTTTACTCGATAGCTAGCTAGCTTAGCCAGTATGCTAATCATCCAATAAAGCTATGCCTCCTTAAAGGTCTCTTGAGGAAACCCCGGAGGGTGCATCGGGAGGCACACTGATGAAAAGCCACTTTCTCTTTGCTAAGGTACCTTTTAAAAGAAGGTTCTTGATAGAAGAACCTAAAACTAAGGGTCGGGAACTCTTTAGAAGATATTACTGATCACCCGTGATAGCATCTGCCATGCCATGGTTATCGCATGCTAACCTATATCAAGGCTAGGTAGCAGGTGTCGTCTAGAGTGTTACCCACTATTCTAACCCCATGTTCACACTAGCAGGCAACACAGCGACAAGCAACCAGTCGCATCCTACTGGGTAGGGTCTTGTAGCTGCAAGTTAGCGACCCACGACCAATCAAATTGAGACTTTCTCAAGTTTATGCAAATGAGTTATGACACGGTGATGCAACGTTAGGCTCCCAGGAGATCTTCCGACCAATCAGAGGTCTACTCGGGTCTGAGGTCCCTAGCTTCTGCTCTCTGAACGTGCTGTTCCAAACGGCATTGGGTTCCACTTTTCCCTTTGCCTACCTTTCGTGTTGCGTGTCTTCCGGATTGTAGGGGTCAAAACTACCTCCCTCCATAAAGCATGGAATAACTAGTGGAATATTGTTGGAGTTTCTGATGAGTTAGGTTGCTAGCTCTGTTAGCCAGCATGCTAACCGGCCAATAAAGCTAGCCAAGGATGCAAGCAGAGTTAGGCCATTCTTAAGACTGTAGTAAATGCTGGGACTCTCCAGACTACTACACCACTTTCCGCTCAGTCACTTGATATCTATGTTACGAGGATCTCTCATATACGTCTGCATATGTCTGTCCTTGGAGTCAGGGAAAGACCCTGGACATGGAATGATTACATCCTGGATTTCCATGGTGTGTCGTAGCATCTAGCCAGCTGAGTCATCGGACTGCGAGCAGCAGTATTTAATAATCCAGTACAGTGTTTCTCGACCCTGGTCCTGAAATCACCCTGCCCCGCACACTGTAGGGGATTCCCTGCTTTAACACGGCACCTGCTGCTCTGAAAGGGCCTGCTAATAAGCTGATACGTTGAGCCAGGTGTGCTAGGAGCAGGGAAAGCACTTCCATGTGCGGGGCAGGGGGCTTACAGGACCAGGGTTAAGAAACACTGACCTGACCTAGTGCATGATGGTATGTGGTATGAAGTACAAGTAGATGGATGGGTAAAGAGACAGAGTGCTAGACTACCCCCTCCTGCGCCTGCATGGTACTGCACGTGGCTGGCTCCTCCCTGGCTCCACCTGTTCCACCCACCGCACACACCTGCAGCGGATCATGGATTATTAAACCCTCCTGTTTGCTGCACTAGTTGTGAAGTCTCAGTGATTCTGTTGGTGTGTCTGGGCCGAGTTTCTGATCCTTGTTTTCTGGTTCGGGTACGTCTCTGTTGTTGCCTGCCGGTGTTATGACCCCTGCCTGCTATCCGGACTGTGAGTATCAGAAAGCTGCTAATAAAGCCACTCAGCACTTGCGACCTGCCTCAAACCCTCTTCCCAGGTAGATAGATAGAGTCGTGCTAAAGCTTGCTCTGGTCAAATTCCATGTTTTCTGCACTTTCTGAAGCCCTGCTGTAGCTGGACTCGTTTTTCCAGATGAGGTTTATGTGTTGTCCTTCAAGTTGGGTAACTTTGTGTAATTTGGTCATCTGCAAAATTGTGGGTGTCGGTAGTCTTGGCATGAAATTGAGGATTAAGGAAATGAATCAAATCTACATCAAGCTACATGCTAGTTGTTAGCCTTGTTGTCAGGTTGGAACAGAAAGTAAAATAAATTGGCCAAGTATGTGGACACACACAAGGAATTTGATCTGGGCAGTTTGTATCTCTCTGGTAATGAACCCTTCCCACCAACATTTGGCTCATGTTCTCGGCAGTGTGGTGGTAAACATGGAGGAGAAGCTCATAACCGCTGTTTCCTTTACTCCCCAGTTTATATGATGCGTCTTTGTACATATATATCTGAAGAAAATGAAAGTGTGCAAGAAGAAAGTAGCAGATATTGTTGGAGTCACTGGTTACTCGATAGCTAGCTAGGTTAGCCAGCATGCTAATTTGTCCAATCAAGCTATCCCACCTTAAAAGGCTGACTAACTGACGGTCCACCATACACAATGACTCAATACATATGGACACCGCACAATATATACTTAACATTGTATATGTAATATACACTTTACACATTAACGGTTCCACGCTTGACACAGGGCTGTTGGATATTGTAAGGGGGATTAGTGTTGAGGGGTGTCCCCTGAAGTCTACAGTCATCTCCACGGTCTTCAGAGAATTTGGTTCTAGATTGTTCTGACTACACCAGAGAACCAACCGTTCAACCTCTGTCTGACAGGCGGACTCCTCTCCATCTTGGATAAATTCAATGAGTTCCAATAAAGTTTTTATTTCAATAATATTTTAAGAATTCAAATTTGCACATATTTCATTTACTATACAACCAAACATGAGGGCTGTTGAAACGTTTGCGTACAACTGTAAGTCAATGGATGCATAAACAGATTTTAATTTTTCATAATTAGGTAATTTTGGGTCCACTAGAGTAGATGCACATGCTTGGTCAGCATGGCCCATCGTGTTCTGATAGGTCATCCACCAGAGCAGCATCCTACATGCTACACATTCTGCCCCCCCACATCGTTTGTGGCTGTTCCTACAATGGCTTCAACTCTGCCGTATCAGTTTGAGCCAGAGTCCGACTCCTGAAAATCCGGTAGAATAAGCTGGTAGCTTCATACTTGCTAGCTAGACCAGAGTGAAAAGATGGAGTGGGCAATTGGTACTGGGTAAGCTCTCTGTGTGTTGTGTGAGGGTGAACCAAGCTTGCTGGTAGGCGGGCACTAACGACTGTTACGAGATGACATCATCATAATGATGGAATTCCAATGGGGCGTTTGAGAAAAGTGGTTTCTGTGGGATTACTTCGGGCTTTAGGACTTTGGGGCAGAACTTTCGCATACACAGAAAGCTCCGTACACACTAGAGGAAAGAGGGAAGCTGGAAAAGCCTAATAGGTCCGATTTAATGAACCTGCAGGTGAATATTTAATCCTTAACGAGATTTTAAACATGCAGAAAAGTACATTATGCATCCCTACAAGCGGATATTATACGGGGATATATGGTCCATTATGTGGTAGGCATTGAATTAATCAGCTTATTTAAGTAGCTGCGATGAGCCGAACTGCTCATTATCAGCAGGTAAAGAAAGCACGGAAGAGCGCAGGCTAGGAAAATAGCTTTTTTCCGAAATCCAAACACTGTAGGAACCTTCGCGCAGAGGCCTTCATGTTTCCACAGGTTTAAATAGCTACTGTCTTTCAAGCCGCCCCATTTTATTACACGTTGTTGGCAAAAGCATGTGTTTATTCCAGCACTGGCCCACACAGCTGCACCGGCGGAGGTCGCCGCTCAAGGTCCAAGGACTGGCTTCATTATGTAACCGGCAAAATGGCATTCACAGAGGGTGGCTTTCAATGGCAGGTCCCTTTCAAAGCGACCTGGTGCCACGTTGGTGCAAATGTTGAGCTCCAGGCCGGAGCTTTGAATGGGACCGTGCCGAACGCGGCTGTTTGCACGACTGCTGTAAAACGGCGCCTTTTTAAAGACGACAGAAGAGCACTTTAACTAAGGTGATCAAGCCGATTCTGGTGGATTCCCAATGTTCCAGCATTCCAATTGGCTCATAAATCGTCGCTGTTCAAAGAAAAACTAGGATCTCCAAAATGGGAACTTTACCAGAAGAGGCCAAAACCCTGTTTAATTCTAATGGAAGTCTATGGAAGCGGACTTTGGGCCATTTCCGTCGTCCTCATGAAGTTCACACCCCGTTCAAACGGCAGCTCGTGTGATCGAATGATAGATAAAAGAAAAAATCATAAAAAATGGAGATACATGTTTTTCACTGGACAGCGACGGAGCGATAGCCAAATTCCTAAATGAATCTGGGATCCATAATGTCTATGTTATAAGTGCATTCATAAAAAATTATTAAACCTTTAGAATCACCTGATTGTGGAATATTTAGTAGCCAGGAAATTTCCTGCCTGGAATTCTTGGAGCTTTGTAGCAGCGGCCTGCATGTCTAGGTGCTTGGTTTCAGGTGCACCTGCGGCAATGGAAATAACGGGAGCGTCTGAATTCAATGATCTGGCTGAGTGACTAAATACTGTTGGCTATATAGTGCCCATGTCAAGCATTGTGCAACATTATGAACGCCTTATAGATGTTCCATAATGCATGACGGCTACCTGGTTCATAGAAACTGCTACCCGCCTATTCTGGAGTCAACAGAAATCAAACGTATCACTTTACACAAAGGAGTTCGTTTCAGGACTCGGGACGGTTGGGTGGGTATTCCGTGCCCCCAAATGAGTGTCCCGCAGGATTCCCCGAGACCCTCCCCCCGGCGCTGTTTCATTACGGCGTCGGCGCGGCCGGTAAATTCGGCTCGTCTGGGTGTCAATTATAGATAGGGCAGGTTTAATTATCTGACATTACAGCGGCTTTCTTGAAAGGAACATACTGTATTCTTCTGGGCTGGCTGCAGCGGAGAGAAGAATGTGCTGGAGATTGTGCAGCGTATTAATTTTTAACCGTCCCTGTTGATTTAAAGAAAACATTGAACCAGCAGCTGGGGCACCTCTGTTGAAACTCCTCTTTTTTTCTTTGGCTGAAGCTTCTCTGTGGTAGGCATAAAAGCAGAGGGGCCTGTATTATAGATGATGTCTTTAGCGACCCCCCCAACACCCCACCCCACCCCCTATTGGTCTCTCTCTTGTGTGGAGAGCCTGAAGTTTATACTCTGTTTGAAACATTATGTTGTGTAAGCAACAAAGGGCTCATCGTCCACTTACATCTATAGACACTGGGCTGTTCATCCAAATCGCTGGTCCTTCTAGTGATGCCCTCCGTGTGTCATCTTGTTTGGCAGACGGCTGCACCATGCAGGACCACATGCACGTAGACCGTTACCCTGACTGTCCTCAACACCACCGTCACCAAAGACTGCAGTAGTGTCGTGCCAGACTGTTATGGAGTGACTCGGAATGGCAGCGGGTCATCTTCCGTGAGGAGTCCCGCTTTTCAGTCCTGGTCACTGAAGCGAAGATGATCGGAGGTTGTAAGGGAGGTTGCACCTCCTATGTGGAAAAACATCTAGCACCGGCACAGCCTTGAGCTCCAGTCATAGAACTAAAGTGTTTGACTGAATGTGGTCTCCAAGTCAGAGTGCTGCGTTACCTGGCTTCACGGGGGCTGCTAGCACTGAAAACATCCACCTGTGATGCTGGATTGACGAACCAGACGCTCGTGGAGGGGACATGCAACCAGAGCAAAAGTCAGAAACGAGATTGGACAACAGGTAGAGGTCTGCAGGGGCTGGAGCCGGACCCTATCCCGGGGGTCATTGGGTGGAAGAGAGCGTTTCCTTGTGTCGTATTGGTGGGGTTATTGGGGTACTGGAGCCTAGTCCAGTGCTTATTGGGTGGAAGGCGGGGTTTGCCTAGGTCATGGTGGTGGTGTTTAGGGGGTCGGGGTGCTGGAGCCGGAGCCCAGCCCTGTGCTTATTGGGCATATGGCAGGGTTTCCCTAGGTAATGGGAGGGGGTTGTGGCGGTGCTGGAGCTGGAGCTGGAGCCCAGCCCAATGCATATGGGTCAGACAGCAGGTTTCAGATGGTCATGGAGGTGGGGATGTAGGGGGCTGGAGCTGAAGATGAGCCCAGTGCTTATTGGGTGGAAGGTAGGGTTTGCCAAGGTAATGGAGGTAGGGTTATGGGGGCTGGAGCCTAGCATAATGGTTATTGGGCAGACAGTGGGGTTTCCCCAAGTCATGGAGGTGGGGTAGTGGGGGGCTGAAGCTGGAGATGAGCCCATTGCTCACAGGGTGGAGGGCAGGGTTTGCCTAGGTCATGGAGGTGGGGTTGTGGGGGGCTGGAGCTGGACCTGGAGCCCAGCCCAGTGCTTATTGGGCAGACAGTGGGGTTTCCCCAAGTCATGGAGGTGGGGTAGTGGGGGGCTGGGGCTGGAGCCTATCCCAGTGCTCATTGGGTGGACAGTGGGGATTCCCTAGGTTATGTTGGTGGGGTTTGTGGGGGGCTGGAGCTGGAGCCTATCCCAGTGCTCATTGGGTGGAAGGCAGGGTTTCCCTGCTCAATGAGCAATGGGATAGTCTCAGGCTCCAGCTCCACACAACCCCACCACTCCTGAGGCTGGAGTAGAAGTAGAACTCTCACCTAATGGCCCAAATCAATTAAAGGTGAGCTCTGATTGGGGCAGCTTGGACCGCATCTCAGCACATTCATCATGAAACCTTCAACCACTGGACTCACACCGCACTCAGGGAATAGGTTTTGGTGAGACACCAACAATAAATGCAGAGAGAGCTGTTTCTCTCTCTCTCTCTCTCTCTCTCTCTCTCGCTTTCTCTCTCTCTCTCTCTCTCTCTGAGTGGTTGCCACCTTTGCTAAAGAACTCCACTCTCTAGTGCCCTCAGTTGCGGAGAGGCGGGTTCTGGGGCGGCTCGGACACGCAGTGAGGTGTACGGCGTTCCCTGTGTTTGGGAAACGTAAGAGGAGGATGAGAAAGAGCCCATTTTTCACGGCGCTGAGTGAAATCTGATGGTCCTTCAGCCATTGTCTTCATGTCAGAGCAGATGAATGGGACAATATGGAGTAGAAATAGCTGGAGTCTGGAGGAGTGGAGGAGTGGAGCGCAGTACAGAGGAGCTCTGAGGAGAGGGACAGTACTGCTGCAGAGCCCACACCTCTCTCTCTGTCTGTCTCTCTCTCTCTCTCTTACTCTCTCTCGCTCTCTCTCTCTGTCTCTCTCCATGTCTCTCTCTGTCTATCTCTGTCTGTCTCTCCCTGTGTCTGTCTCTCTCTCGCTCTCTTTCTCTCTGTCTGTCTTTCTGTCTCTCTCTCGCTACCTCTCTCTCTCTCTCTTTCTCTCTCTCTCTCTCTCTGTCTCTTTC
>JAMWET010001336.1:55000-110000 GCA_024036415.1 Prochilodus magdalenae | reverse complement strand
AAAACTCCAGCCTCTTTGTGGGGGTCCTGGGATGAGGTACTGACCACCAATAAAGGAAAATGGGGGGTAACATTGTGTAGAGACACAGATGGACTACAGTCTGTAACTGTAGTCAGTGGAGCTGACGGAACACCCTGACAGTGTTCAGCCCTGAACACCACATCCAGCAAAGAGACACAGTGTACTTCTACACTGAAGGGAACCGCACACTGAGAGACTGGGTCCGCTTCTCTAAGCAACCTGGGCTGATGGCAGTCCCCAGGTCTGGACATACGCCAGTGAATACATATTCATCTCTGAGCATTTTAATCACGGATATGAGTCAATCTGTCCCACTGCTTGCAGTCCGCTTCAGTTTTAGTCTCGTGTTTTGATTGGTTGCCTCATTAAAAGTGACGCATGAAGAGCTCCGGCGAGGCTGCTTGGGTGAGTTATTGGAGGAATTTAGGAATGCAGACTGTGATCTCAGCCAACCGGAAGTCGTCACCACTAACACCATTCATGCTTCCACGTTAATGACATGTGGGAAAGATCTATTACTGGATAGAATAAGCTCACTACTAAACAAAGGTGGTAGTACCTTCAGGCTCCTGTAGATGGCGCTGCACGAGGATGATGGGGCTATGAATCCCTGCGGGGTGTGAGTGACGGGATCCATAGATTGGGAAGAGGTGCTACAGTGCAGGCAATGTCTCGTTCCATGTGTGGAAAATGGAGAGCAGATGTTAATGATTAGCTAAAAGGAGTGACTGCAGTGTTAATTGTCGTCCTTATACTATTTAGTTAGCTATGCTCGTTACCTGAAGCTAATGCTAGCAGCTAACGTTAGCTGTACTAGCTACTGGCTTTCCATCTGGACATCAGCACACAGTAGATTAAAGTTGATCCTCACTCTGGAGCTCTCAGTTTAAGTTGAAGTCAGTTTAAGACAAACACGGATACAATCACACAGCATGGCTGCTACTTACAGGCTGCTGTTGGGTGTGTGGTTCTAATAAAGGTGGAGCTGCTCCTCTCCTCAGGCTCTTTTAAGGTCAAACACTGAGCGGAGCTGCTCCACATCCGTGAGCTTGGGAAACTGTCCGGAGTGGAATATGGAGACTACAGGATTAAAGGTATCCGGGATCCTGTTAAAGATGTGGGAGCTGGAGTTTCTATTGTAGGAATTTTCTGTTCCACCTTAACTGGTGCTGCAGTTACATTCTGGCTCCTGTATAAGCTACTGCATTTAAGGTGGAATGGGAGATTGGATTAAGAAGCTGGTGAGCAGGAAGCAACTTGGTTTAAAGATGACCCTCGACCATGTACTGCTGACAGTTGGTTTCCTTGGGAAGGGAATGGAAAGTGGGGAAATTCCCGGTGCAGCCTGGAACGCTGGATTTCTCCACACCATGTTGGTTTCTGCTGCTCTGTTGTTGTGGTTGTATGTAAATGTTGAGGGTGTACATATGAATGAGTCTGTTCCGTAACAGTTTAGGATTTGGGAATCCGCCTGTTTTACCGCACCTCTTTTGGGAATGCCGGATTCGGATGAGGAACAACAGTGTTATGTCAGTTCTACGGCATTTAGCTGATGCTCTTATTCAAAGCAGCTTACAAGGTTAATCATATTACAGGTGGGCCAGTGTAGTGTTAGGAGTCTTGCCCCAGGACTCTTATTGGTGTAGCACAGCCTAGTCACCCAGACCAGGATTAGAACCCGAGTCTTCCACACGTGGTGGTGGCTCCCTAGTGGGTAGTGGTGTTATCCAATGAGCTACATCAACCACATCCTGTCAGTTCTACAGTATGTACTGAACACTTGCTGTTCAACAATGACAACACAGCTTCAACAGTCTAACATTCGATGGGACCTTCTGTGAGACATGGTGTTGGAGGATCATACAGTAGGTGATAGAGATTTTATACCTCTGGCCTTGATTCTCCTCGGAGGTGTTGCTGGGAGACTTCCTGACTGGATGGAGGAACGATTGCGACTGACAGCACGTTCGCCATCAGACCGTCACTATTTAAATTCTCAGGAGCGTAAGTGCTAAATATTCCGAGGTGCAGCCGCAACGAACATCCTTGTTTTCATTTTCCAGACTTCGTTTATTAGCACTTTCACTTCCTGCTGAATCTCAGGCGTGTTGACGACTCTATGATTTCACCGCAGCGCTCCAGATGTGCAGGTGGTGGGTTAGGCTACACACAGTTGGTGTGTGTATTTATATACATAAGGCAGCTGCTTCAAGGCGCATTTGGTGTTGGGCTTCGCGCCATACGTCCTCATAGCTGTGTGTGGAAGCATACGGTAATACGGGTCTACCTGCAGTGGCTAAAATCCCAGTCTACAGGGAATTCTCCCTGGAATTGTTCCAGGGAAGGCATCCACCAAATCTGGCCCAATTCCTTGATGTAAGAGTGTCTGAACATTGATGTGGCTACATCCAGAAACTTGTCCAGTCCATGCCAAATAGTGCCCAGTGAAAAGTTTGGTGGCGTGGGGATTATGGTACGGGGTTGTTTCTCAGGATTTGGGCTCGGCCTCTGAGTTCCAGAGCAAGGAACTCTTAATGCTTCAGCAGCCCAAGAGATTTCATGCTCCCACCTTTGTGGGAACAGTTCGGGGACGGCCCCTTTCTGTTCCAACATGACATGACAAAGCAAGGTCCGTAAAGACATGGATGAGCGAGTTTGGTCTGGAGCTGGCCTTGACCCGATAGAATCACTTTGGGATGAACTAGAGCGGAGACTGAGAGCCAGGTCTTCTCGTCCAACGTCCCATAGACACATTCCTAACCCTGTGGAAAACCTTCCCAGAAGAGTTGTAGAAGCTGTTATAGCTGTAAAGGGTGGGCCGACATCATAGTAATCCCTGCAGATTATTGAATGGAAGTGCTCCTATACGGTCAGTGGAGCTGATCAACTGGACAATGAATGTAGATAGAAGGAGGCCAGTGAGTATATAATAGCCTCCCCTTTATCGTCAGCTAGTTTCGGACCGGTGATATGTGGCGTCCGAAAAAACGTCCTCCAGGTCGGGTTCATAAAGCCCCGCACGCTTTCATCTGGAAGTGTTATTATTATTGATTCCACTTCAGCCGTTTCATAGGCTTTTCTCAGAAAATGATATTGGCCGTTCTGCATTCTCGCACTGTCTGGATCACAGGCGGAGGAAGACGGAAAAGAAATGATGGAAGGAAAATAAAAAAAAGAAATATATGACAACGATGAGAAATGTCACCGGGCCCGTAAAATGTTTCACCGCGTCACAACAGCTGCTTAAATGTCACAGGCCTCTGTCCAAAAGTGCAGAGTCATTTGGCCCACCCTGAGGGGCTCGGCCTGTTCATAATACACACACTGGGTTTGTTAATTGACTCGATAATTATTCGTCGGGCAAGTGCCAGAACTGAGAACCGACTCATCTTGCAAAAAAACGTGCTCCTGACGTTGAACCAGGATGGGCCTTTTGCATTCATCTGAGCCCGAATGAAGTGATATTACCATGCCATGCTCGGTGGGCGTTCACCCATTAAGACGCTAAGGTCTAGTGTGACTAAGCTAGCATTAGTGGTGAATAATTTAGGGAGCAGGAAATGAATTTTCTAGGCTGTTCTAGCGAATCTGATGGGCTTCGCCATTAAAATAGCAGTCTGAGAAAATCGAGTTACATTTTACATGAGATTTGCACGAGTGGATGCTGCTACAGGGAACGCTCTGGCCGCCGTAGAGGTCCCTTCATAAGCACATCCGCTGACCTCTGGTGATGATTACTTGGAGGCGATGGTGTATGTGCCAAATCAGCATTGCAGTACACAGCATTTCTGGGTATGAAGACACAAATCCAAGATAGCCGGAAAAAGAAGAGTTCTAGTCAGGGCTGCGTTTAGGCATTCACGGAGATCTGGTGGCTCCTACCATATCCTGGTCAATGGGCAATATATAGCTGAGGAGATGGGTTCCCTTGAGGGACCAATCACGCTTCTCCATCTGGTAACCCGATGGGCGAGTCTGGGTTTGGCAGTTGCCAGGAGAACGGTACTTGTCTGACTGCATTGTGCCGAGTGTAAAGTTTGGTGGAGGGGGGATTATGGTGTGGTATGTGTTCAGGAGTTGGGCTCGGTCCCTTAGTTCCAGTGAAAGGACCAAGAGATTCTGGACAACTTCTTACTCCCACTTCCTGTTCCAACATGGCTGAGCACCAGTGCACAAAGCAAGCTCCATAAAGACATGGAAGGCGTGAGTTTGGAAGACATGGAATGGTTACCGTTGCACTGAGGCATTCCAGAGATCTAGGGTCTTCTACCATATCCTGGTCTACTAGACCATCTGAGAGACATCACAGAGAGGAGTCTGGACGCTTGTCTTCAGGGATGGCGGGTCGAGGCGAGATGTACTTGAAGCCCGAAGGGCTCGAGGTACAGATTGACTCTGAGCCCTTGCCATAAGGTAGGGATGGGTTGGTCCAGTCTTGGCTGTGTAGGTGAGCATCAGGGTTTTGAATCTGATGTGGGTAGCAACAGGAAGCCAGTGAAGCGAGCGCAGCAGTGTAGCAACGTGGGTAAACGTAGGAAGCCTGAAGATGAGTCGAGGTGCTGCAAGATTCCCGATCCCATGCATTGACACCATTCCAGAATCAAGCCCACAGTCGTGGCTGTTGGGTCAGTCCGGTACAGCAATAAGGCCCATCCCTGCATACACAACATGCATGGCTGGCCATGAATCATTGACATATCTCACGATGTCCAAGCTTCCACCAAGCATGGTTGCTATGGGTTGATTCCTTCTGGGTGGATCTATTTCAGCAACTACTCCTGTATTGAAGAGTGTACATAAAAAGTCCACGGCCCATTTTCACAATTTTAGGTTGTACCAGCTTTCACGCGTGACTACGCCCCTGGTTTATTCCCAGGTGCGAATAGCCAGAACGCCAGTTGCCCAGGCCTTCTCGACAGCCAAAACAGTTTAGACCACACCAGATATGAGAAAATACAAAGAACGTTGGCTTGATTTCAAATAAGCCTTCGTTTTAACGGCACCCTGACGAAGAGCGGTCCTGAGGCCCTGCAATCCGAAGGCCTAATTATAAAGCATTGTCATGCCTTGATGAAAGATTTCACACAACGCCAGCAATTCCAGGAGACAATAGCAAAGCGAATAGGAGGTGGATGTTCTGCCGAAGGGGTTAAGAAAAATCTATGGGAGGCAGAGACACCACGGCGGAGCTGCTCTGAAGTCTGATCCAGACACTCTAAGATGCAGACCCTTGTTTCTTTACAGAGAAGAGACAAGAACGTCGACAGCAATGTATGAAAATAACCCAGCGAGAGTTCTAGTATAGTATAATAAGCAGGTTGACACATTAGAACGTAACACGCTCGATGGATTTTGGCAAAGAGATCCTTAGATCTTCTCTTTTTTGAAGAAGTTGAAAAGGTAATCTTCAAAGGGAGCAGGTAGAGTGCCACATTGTCACATCTTTCCATTCTTCTCTCCTTCTGTTTCGGGTAGACTCTGCGTGCGCACCCCTGCCTGGCATTTCCGAAGTCAAAGGCCTAATACTTCCGTGCAGGACGTGCAGGTTATCGCTCGATAACCCTTCGGTGATTCGGGCTCTCCCTCGCTTCCCACTTTGAGACGAGTTGGCTGGGCTGAGGACGCTTAATGTATTCCCTTTTATGCTTTGAAGTAAGAAAACGCCTTGATCACATACTTATTGTTAATGGTGAGACCCCCACTCCGCTCCCACCCCCCCTCCTCCAACTCTCATTTACGCAAAAGAGAAGACGGTGGTGGAACAAGGCTGCGCTATTTATCTATTTCACCTCCCCCCCCCCACCACTCCTCCTTTTTGTGTTTGCGGGTACGCAATTAAAAGAAGTGGGTCACCCGTTATTGAGCGAGCAGCACTCGAACGCAGACGAGGTGGGGTTTCTCGGATTGGATCTGGGTCCTCTGGAGCCGGGGTTTGAAAGGGCCGATGGCGCTTTCGCTGTCGCTATTTACTACCTTTGTAATCTGTGCACATAATGAGGCCCGTAGCATTTGCATAGTCAAGGACTCTTGAGCGGCAGCTGGTGCGGAGGAGCCGCAGCCTTTCTTTCCCGTCGGAGAAAGGCCGCCGCGGCCTTGCTCAAGTGCCAGCGAGACGCCAGCGCGCTAATGCTACCATGAGGCCGTTTGACTGGCGGTTTACAGGAGCCTGTAGGATATCTGCAGCCTAGCCCAGCCCAGCCTACCACCACCGCCACCCACCCCCGCCTCGTCCTTCCAGCGAGCTGTCAGCAATATTGAGAGGCTGTCAAGTCCGTTCCCAGCTCCGTCCATATCAACAGTAAATATTAGTCCTGTAGGGCCTCGGGGGGCACGGTTACATCCCCGCTTATTAACCTCCTAACCCGGCTGTTTGATGTTAAATAATTACTCTGGCTATTCTCAGGGGAGGCAACTGGCTGCAGCTCCGGGGCCTGGCTACTTTTGCAGCAAAAAAAAAAAAAAAGGGAAAGAGCCTCTGCCTGACACACCGGGGGCCACTTTTGTGCGCAATCGCGCGTGTCTGAATCAGCTCTCTTTAATTACACTCAGATTAGAAACCTCTTTCAAGGTGGGAGCCGGGATGGGCTGCGAGAAGAAAGCTGTGAGGACGGTCGTGGGAAAATGACAGTATCTCAGATCTTTCCAGCAGGCCGGATATCAGGTATGAGGAAAGTACAGGACACATATGGCATATCCAATCATGTTTGCCATCGTGGATGAATTATTCATGATGTTAGTTATTTGTGTCTTCATCGCCCAGCTGGGATGTAGAAACACAGTCGCGCCTTGTAGAGGAACATCAGACTCACACTGTTCTTCACAATGCAGCAAATGCCCTGCTCGCTCTCGCTCTCTCGCGCTCGCTCTCTCCCTCTAACTCCCTCCCTCCCGCCCGCCCAGCGCCGGTTAAGAAAGCACCGAGACTCGAGTCCAAGCAGCCTCTCCCCTGTTATTCAAACAAACAGCGGCTTTCTCTGCTCCTTGCTTCCTGTCTTCCCCGGCTTGTTTCCAAGGTAACGTGTCAGAGGAGACGAGAGCAGGACTGACTGCCTCCACAGGGCCAGTCCAAAGCACCCTCCCACCCACCTCCTCCCTCCAAACACCCCCCCCCACCCCCGCCCCTCCACCCTGTCTCAACTTTGTCTCTCTTTGGGTCATGTGATGCCTGTTCCCATGACAACCAGGTTGAGGGCAGTCTGCGAGCGTGTCGGCGCAGGCGAAAAATGAGGACGTGGTGGGGAGGAGGGGGTGTTCGGAGGGGAGTTGGGGGTCGGCCTCACCTGCGAAAGTCAACAGCTATTACATGCCGCTCAGCTGCTCCCCGATAAGCAGGGAGATCTCAGGTGGCCTCCTTAATTAGAACAGACATATTGTATCTGGCCCAATCCGAACACTTTACAATCTGTTGCTAGCATGACCATACAATCCCAAGGTCGAGGTAAATATATCCGATGCACAGATGCTTCTATGAGTCATTTTTTTAGGATCTATTGTAATTACGTTCCCACTAAAGTCTCGCCTGGATCTGGATCAACATCTCCGAAAAGGTTTTGATGCTGAAAGGTTTTATTCCGGCCCCACCGAGAGATGGACAGAACGCACTTGGTCCCCTGACCTCTCAATTCTCTGCTCACGGTCACCTATAGTCGCCCACCTGGGGAGTCCTTTCATTGCCCTAGAAATTGGAATTGCTAAATACGTTGTTGTTGTTGTTGTTGTTGTTGTTTTGTTTTTTGTATTTCCAGAATTGAATTCCAACTATTGTGCAAAAGGTCCTTCCTGATGAGCTCAGCGTACTGCTTTTCAGGCCAGTGCTCTAAATATTCTTGGCCATGGCTGGCATGGCCTTTCCAGGCCCTCCAGGGCTGGGTAAACATGTGACCTTCCACCAGCCTCTGGCCCACTATAAACCTGTACCATCTCCAAGCCTTTTAGCCTGTGCAAAGAGCAAAGCTGTTGGAACAGGTCCATCAGATAGCAGAGGCCCGTGGGTACACTCGAGTTGAAGAGCGTGAGCCAGAGAGCTTTAGCCCTAGACACTTGTCCCAGTGCGGGAGGCTACGTGCCTTCCCACCGAGCTTGCGGCATTGATCTGGACGGGGACAGAGAAGCTGACCTGTCTCGGATGGCCATCGACCATGCTGGGGGTCCGTGACCTGCTGTCACGCGGACACAAACACACATATACACGCCGTATGCTGGGTTGCCTGATCTATTCCTGACCTTAAACCTTAAAGACTTAAGCCCACCAGGAGAGAGTGGCTATTGAGCTGTGAGCTGCCTATAAGAGTAGCGAGGTCGTTCAGGGGGATAAGGACTGCACTTGTACTACAACTAGCCGTGATGTTGGAATCTACAGCTGAATCCCCTTTGTTGCATTTTGAGACGTGCTGTAATTCCTATCGGAGTCCCTTTCAAAGGTTGTATTGTTCAGCTGGCCTATGCAGTGCATTCATGGTGGGTCTTATTTGAAACCCGAGAAGCCGTAGGCCACATGACGGCGAACGCTATCCATCAGAACTGCCGTTATCCTCCAGATGTAGCTTCACATATCAGCACGGGGCTATTCCCTATCGCTGCAATTCTACCGGAACACAAATCACGGCCCCGAGCCCATTAAAAAAGCCGAATGGAATTCCGCACCACTCTGATTTTCCACCCGGCCAAACGTGCTGATTTATCCTCCTCCAAACTTCCAGCCCAGTAATAGATCAGACTTCCAGCCGGTAATAGATCAGACTTCCAGCCGGCGATAGATCATAGAGATTCATTCTTGCATTCCTGGAAGAATGAGCTCTCCCCCCATCCCTCACAAGCCGCCAACGGTACCCCAGCGTGAGTTGGCAGATGAGCTGCTGACACATGCTTCTCTGTGAGCGGTACAGTCCCAATAACTGGGGGGAATCCTGAGAACCTCCCTCACCCGTCCAACTAAGTCCATCTGGCTCGGTCCTGACTCAGCATCCTCTGCTCTCTGTGGGGACTCTCACTAGTTTTCCTCCTAGGGGCCGGGGACATGATGATATAATATCATAATCACAATAAATGACCTCAATAAGCATTAAGCTCTCTCCGAGCATGCTGTCAGTGCTTACAGAACAACTGCCCAACTGCAGAAGTCACTTCATTAACAACAGAGTTGCATAAGCGTTTCCACCGACTGCACAATTTGCTCATTAACATGTAAACAAAGTGCCGAAAGTCGTTTATTGTTGCCAATTGAATGCTTATTCCAGAGAATATTACCAAATGAGAGCTGTTCAGAGCAGAACCATCAACTAAGAAATCTTTTTTGTTTTTCCCAACTGTCCAAATATATTACCATCATAAAACAACTGGGTTCACTGGTCTTCCTGAAGAGTAAATAACAATGGCTGTAGTCATGCCCACTGGGTCCCCTCACCCCCATTGTAAAGACATCAGCTAGAATAACCATTAGCCAGTTGCGTGTCCACACAGGAATTCATCGACCGCATTAAACCCACCCAGGAAGTCAAAACACCCACATACACTAGGGGGCAGTGAGTAAACTTGCCCAAAGTGGTGGGCCGCCCTATCCACAGTGCCCGGGGTGTAGTTGGAGTTTAGTTGCCTTGCGCAAGGGGCACTTTAGTCAATTCACACTGCCAGTTCAGGGTATTAAACCAGCTACCCTTCCGGGCTCAATGCTGGTTCCCTAACCTCCAGCCCAAAACTGCCAGCCGAGCCATTTAACGTCAAACGCTCTGAAAGCTATA
Organism: Prochilodus magdalenae; assembly: GCA_024036415.1. Taxonomy (NCBI): domain Eukaryota; kingdom Metazoa; phylum Chordata; class Actinopteri; order Characiformes; family Prochilodontidae; genus Prochilodus; species Prochilodus magdalenae. Next base: position 100,242 of record JAMWET010001336.1, on the reverse strand, counting down.
TACCTTGTATCTCAACATATTGATTATACATATATACTTGTACAGGAGGTGGAATGGTTGGAAAGGTGTTTCCCAATGGCCAAGAGATTTTAATTTTCACAACAGAAGGAGTGTAAATGATTATTTGAATGAAGTGATATGCAATACATAAACTGTCTATCTGTAGCAACTTTAGATGTGGCATAACTATTTTGCTATTGCATCTTCCATTCCCCCCCCATATGAGAGCCCAACTCTAGACCTAGTGAGACTCCACTGTCGCTTCCTTACAACCTAGTCAACCTCACCAGTCATTGACTCCATTGCCGCAGTGCAAAGGTCCTGATTCGAACCCACACAGGCCGGGCTGCCGAGTCAGACTCACGTTGCAAGCAAAGTGGAACAAAGCTTGTATATCTTGTGGATCATGAACATATTTTTTTTGGGAACCCAACTGTACTTGTTCACTGCTGCTGTAGGAGAACGTGACCTGGCTTACAGCCGGGCCAAACGTCCCTGTCCCGGTGCCAAGTCACCAGCTCCACAGCCTAGTCCGACTCTGCTCACATGGCAAGAGATGCTCTAATTACACTTCAGTACTGAGGTGGCAAGTATCCAGCCCGGTGGCCCAGTCAACCTCTACTGCTAACGTGCTTGGCTTGTGGCCTAGTCAAACTCCACTACTGCGTTGAGAAGTATCGGGACATTCTGCCTGGTCAAACTCCACTACTGTGATGAAGACCCAGCTTGTGGCCTGGTCAGCCTGCACCACCACAGTGATAGGTGTAGCAGCTCTGGTTCCGGATAAACTTCATCAGACTATACTTTTTCACAGCTCCGCCATCCCAGTGCAAAGTCCCCAGCTCACAGCCTAGTCAAACTCTGCTACAGTGGTAAGACATGGCTGGCTTGCTTTCTAATTACACTCCTACTGAGGTGTGAAGCATCCCGGCTTATGGCCCAGTCAGTCTCTGCTGGCATGGTGTAAAACACTTGGCTTGTGGCCTAGTCCATCGCCACTACCACAGTGATGGGCGTCACAGCGGTGTACCAAGCCGGCACTGATACATAAAACCCTGGGCCAGCTGGGAATCACTTTGTATGTATCATTAAAAAATAAAAGTTTTTTTTTATTAAACTGTACTTTTTTACAGCTGCTGTGGTGAAAAGTGACCGGGCACACAACCGGGCCAAACCCGGCTGTCCCAGGGCAAAGTCCCCAGCTTACAGCCTAGTCAAACTCTGCCCGACTGGCTGTCTAATTGCTCTCCACTACTGAGGTGAGAAGCATCCCGGCTCATGGCCCAGACAAACTCCACTGTCATGCCATAATGTCCTTGGCTTGTGGCCTAGTCAAACTCCACTACTGCGGTGGGAGGTATCACAACCTTCTGCCTAATAGAATGCCACTACACTGCGGTGAGAAGTCCCCTGACCTTCTTCCTGGTCAAGCTCCCTTCTGTTGGGAAAGAGTGACTCAGCTTGTGGCCTTGTCAGTCTCCACGTTGTCACCATGCAAAGACCTAGTCAACCTCCACTACCGTGATGTCCCATCTCTGAAGCCAGTCAAACTTCATCACCATTGTGCGAGTCTCCCGGCAGCTTTGCCTCCCCCCAAGGGCGAGCTGTGAAACCACCATACATGTTTCGCAATTGTGTTCTGCCATTTTGCTTACTTGCAGTTCTTCCACCACCCTTTCACCATCCCTCGTTTCCCCCATTCCTCCCATTTCTCAGTTTTACTCTGCCTGCTCATTCACCTGTGTTGTCCAGCCTTGTTTAAATACCTGCCTGGGAGCTGAGCTGAGTAAGAGGAGCGGGTGCCGCAGAAACCCGGGTCGCTGAAGGACGACGGATGAGATGGAAATGCGGGGTGTTAGCGCTCCTCGGGTGCATATATCGATGGCAGGCTGATTCTTATTCTGCTGATTGGCTGCGACCCTCTTTGCTTTCCCATCTCACCTGCTGGCAGAGACACGTCACCTCTTCCCGTCAGAAATGGAGAGGCGCTCACCTCGCATTCGCCAAGCGGAGCCTGAGCAACGATATGCTAATGTCGCCGGTGAAATGATAAAGCTCTGTAACACGCAACAGTGCTTTCGAATAGGTGGCGAGTGCACGACGGGGGGGATTACAGCTGGTTGCTACTTTGCGCCATGCAGGCCGTCTTTTCTGCTGAGATATGAAAATGATCTCTTGGTAGATTCACAGAACTGGGTTCAAGGCATTGTGCGATATCAGGGCAGCTGGTTGGCTTTACATCTTACCTGATGTAACCTTACCTGTCCCACTTTTCTCTTGCTGGAGACGACCAACAAACACCAACAGGGTTAAGTAGTAATGGAATGCCCGCAATGGTGTCACGTCACCAGTAGGGTTGCCACCTTTTAGAAATCAAATATAGGACGGGGGATGGGGGTTGCATGGTCATGTGTGTTCGAAATCGCGTCCTGTATTTGAGGTGTTCCCGAAGTGGTGTGGCGATTGTTTGGGGGAAAGTACGATCAAGCATGTGTTAAAAGTGTTTATCAGACATTTACGGTAATATGGAACAAAGCGCGTCCTGCATTTGAGCTGATTCGTCCTGTATTTGAGCTGTGATCATTCATGTGTGTGTGACAGATGTGTATATCGGACATTTACGAAAAAACGGAACAAATTTACGGAATACGGAACAAATCGCTTTCCGTATTGGTGAAATACGGGACGCAACATTCAATTACCAAATAAAGGACGATTCCGTATTACGGGACGGGTGGCAACCCTAGTTACCAGGATACAGAGAAAATGTAGCTGTGTCTCTTTACAGTTACAGTAAAACAGGCGTCAAATGACAAAAGTATTGGGACACATCCATTCCATTATACCTCCATGGGCAGTAATATAGAGTTGGACCCCATGTGTTCGTATAAAAGCTTCCACTCTTCCGGGAAGGCTTCCTACAGGATCTTGGAGCATGCCCGGGGGGATCGCCGCCCGTTCATCCAGAAGAGCATTTGTGAGGTCAGACAGTGGTGTTGGGCGAGAAGGCCTGGCTCACAATCTCAGTTTCAATTCCATCCCAGAGGTACTAGACAGGGTTGAGGACAGGGCCCTGTGAGGGCCAGTCAAGTTCTTCCACACTCACTCAACCAGGCCTTTCCGGACCTCGCTTGAGCTATGAAGGGGTTTCACAGAAGGGGTTTTTAATTCAGGGAAGAGGGGTGGGCTGCCGCTAGGAACTACTATAAGTAGCTGTAGGCCTCTTATGACCCCCTGACTTGACCACCGGTCCTACATGCATGGCAGCCACACTAACACATTAGCACTGTACTCTTCAGGCTTACGGTGCAGCTCCGGATCTGCCAGTAATTCCTATGAATTATTCCGCAGCTGCCGTGAAAGTGATACCAATTACGCAGCAGTATGAGCAGGGAATGCTCGCAGTGGCTCGGACCTAGACGGGTTAAAACGAATCGCAGGTAGAGCACCGTAATTCCTGTGTAAAGAGCCCAGCTGAGCTGGTGGGGGTGGGAGGCGGGGCTTTGGCTGGGAAAATGAAACCCCTCATAAACGAGTCTTATGACTCGGCAGCATCTGGGTTCCGATATGGTAATGCAGTCCACGGACTGTATGATGAAAAGGAATGAACTCGTGTAGCGCACGGCCGGCGTGATGCGCCGATATGAGGTGCTTTATCCACTCCATAATGTGTTATTATGGTAATGAGCGGTAATAAATCACGGGCCGCCGTATCCGAATTATTCCGTTTTAATATGTGGACAATTCCGGGCGCCCTGAGCTCTGCTCTTGGTGTAAATGTGTGAAAATTGCAGTGATATGGCGCGCCGGTCTTTAGCGCTAATCAGACGTACCGCTATCCGTATTGGTTGTCAGAAAGCCAGTCTAATTTAAATCTACATCAGAGGATATTACTTTGCATATTTACCGAGGGATTTACATGCCGAGAGAAGAGGGAGTCTGGAGGGGAGGTGGTGGGGGTGTTGGTGGGGGGATGCACGGAAATAGCTGCATGGTGTTGCCAATGCTGCAGCCCAGGCTTTTATTGCCGCTCCCGCAGGGCACGAGTGGGAACTATTAAATTAGTATTGGCCCGAGTACCCAACCTCGCTGTCAGCATCAGCACTATGGTGAATGGGTTTGTTATTGTAGTTGACACATTGAGACTGATTACAAAATGGGGGGCTACAGTGAGGCCTTCCAAATATCCTCCTGATTAAGTATGCCTCCTCAGTTCCTCTTCCCTCCTGCTCTTCTACTCCTTCTTCTTCTTCTTCTTCTTCTTCTTCTTTTTTGGCTGTTTAAACGACTCCTTTCATGCCTCGCTCCTCTGGCGAGGGAGATAGGGGCGCGGGGAGCATCACGAGACGTATTAGTTCCGGGAGTCCGCGGAGGATGTACAATTGGAGTCGGAGTGACAGAGGGGGCCAGGTTAAGTCTCGGCATGTTAGAAGGGCTGGCTATCCGGGGACTAATTAATTACTCGGAGGCAGACTAATAATACTGCCATTATTAATTCCCACACGTTAATTAGGAGCTGTTTCCTTTCACCTCGCAGGGAGCCGCTCCGCGACACACCCTCTGTGTGCTTGTTCGGAAAAGGCCGCCGAGCCATATTTGTCTAGTGGAAGCCCGGCTCTCGCATCAGGCTAATGCACTCCAATTTTCAATAGCCGATCAATGGAGCCGGGGGGAGCGGGGGGCTTAATGCCGACACGACTCAGGCGAAGAGTTACTCTCTCTGTGTAAATGCCACCCTGTCATATTTAATTTGATCCGCCGAGAGTGCGGTATTCCCGTTTTATCCAAGGTGTGAAGATACAGGATAATGACTAGGCAGGTGCTTGATTAAAAAGTCTCTCCGGCAGCCTTGAGTCAGAGGAAGTCTGGCGAGTGAACACAGGCTGCGGTTCGGTACTGAATCCAATACCCCGCATCAGTGTGACATACCTGACTTTCTCCAGACGCTCCCACCGAGGTGCTGTGTAAAAGTCAGAACCCGAGCCTGAATTACTCTGGTTCCTGTAACGGAGAATAACCCAATGGCCTCGACCGCTAATTGCATCAATCTTTCTCTTTTCGGGTGAAAAAGAAATTTCAGGTTTTCCAAAATAGGTACAGGGATATTTATCCCACAGTGGAAGGACGGGCTGGAAGGCTTTCAGCTCCAACATGAAATCAAACGACCAACAGAGTGTGAAGTACATCACAGACGTCAAGGTATGGGGTTTCGGATATATAGGGCTGCCACCTTTCAGAAATGAAAATAAAGGACGGGGGCGTGGTCATGTGTGAGTGACGTGTTCGAAATCGCGTCCCGTATGTGATCTTAATCCTGGGGGTTTTTTACGGAAATACGGAACAAATTGACGGACATTTACGGAAATACGGAACAAATTGACGGACATTTACAGAAATACGGAACAAATTGACGGACATTTACGGAAATACGGAACAAATTGACGGACATTTACAGAAATACGGAACAAATTTACGGACATTTACGGAAATACGGAACAAATTTACGGACATTTACGGAAATACGGAACAAATTGACGGACATTTACAGAAATACGGAACAAATTTACGGACATTTACGGAAATACGGAACAAATTTACGGACATTTACGGAAATACGGAACAAATTGACGGACATTTACGGAAATACAGAACAAATTTTCTGACATTTACGTAAATACAGAACAAATTTACGGACATTTACGGAAATACGGAACAAATTGACGGACATTTACGGAAATACGGAACAAATTTACGGAAATACGAAACAAATTGACGGACATTTACGGAAATACGGAACAAATTTACGGAAATACGGAACAAATTTACGGACATTTACGGAAATACGGAACAAATTTACGGACATTTACGGAAATACGGAACAAATTGACGGACATTTACGGAAATACAGAACAAATTGACGGACATTTACGGAAATACGGAACAAATTGACGGACATTTTTACGGAAATACGGAACAAATTGACGGACATTTACGGAAATACGGGACAAATTTACGAACATTTACGGAAATACGGAACAAATTGACGGACATTTACGGAAATACAGAACAAATTGACGGACATTTACGGAAATACAGAACAAATTTACGGAAATACAGAACAAATTTACGGAAATATGGAACAAATTTACAGACATTTACGGAAATACAGAACAAATTTACGGACATTTACGGAAATACAGAACAAATTTACAGACATTTACGGAAATACAGAACAAATTTACGGAAATACGGAACAAATTTACGGACATTTACGGAAATACGGAACAAATTTACGGACATTTACGGAAATACGGAACAAATTTACGGACATTTACGGAAATACGGAACAAATTTACGGACATTTACGGAAATACGGAACAAATTTACGGACATTTACGGAAATACAGAACAAATTGACGGACATTTTTACGGAAATACGGAAAACAAATTGACGGACATTTACGGAAATACGAGACAAATTTACGAACATTTACGGAAATACGGAACAAATTTACGGACATTTACGGAAATACGGAACAAATTTACAGACATTTACGGAAATACATAACAAATTTACGAACATTTACGGAAATACGGAACAAATTTACGGACATTTACGGAAATACGGAACAAATTTACGGACATTTACGGAAATACGGAACAAATTGACGGACATTTACGGAATTACGGAACAAATTTACGGACATTTACGGAAATACGGAACAAATCGCGTCCTGTATTGGTTTAATACGGGTCGCAACATTTAATTGCCAAACGCAGTACGATTCCGTATTTTATGGGACGGGTGGCAACCCTACCGATATATCTCCTGAAGTTAGCATGCTAACCAGCTAGCCCCCAGCTCTAGCCCTGCCTTGTAATACCACTTTGTACCTGAAGAGGTGATAGAGTCCCTGTAGTGCTCTAGTAGTGGAGTCAGTCCAACATGAGAGGATGAAGAAGTAGCTCTGATGTGATCAGTATCGGTGGGTCTACCAGGTCTTCCAGGTGGTAGTTAGGCCAATCTCCATTTTTTCTTTACACTGATCATCAAATGAATCCGTCCCATGCAGCTTGAATATCCTCACACAGTTCCTGCAGATGGTGCGGTAGAGGTGGAGGTGGAGGGACACCAGGTCTTCTGGACGTGTGACAACGAACCGTTCATCTCGGTGCTGGCCACGGTGCCTCCACACACGGATTCGTTGGGCGTCTCCACCAAGACTAAAGCGGGACTCGTCACTGAAGATGACCCGCTGTCATTCTGAGTCACTCCATGACAGTCTGGTACGACACCACTGCAGTCTTTGGTGACGGTGACGTGGTGTTAAGGACAGTCGTGGTAACGGTTCGTGTGCATGCAGTCCTGCATGGTGCAGCCCTCTGGTGCTGGACTAACAGGTTGCCTCACGGAAAGCATGACTACTCTGTGAATTGTCAGGTACTCAGTCAGGTACAGCGATAAGGCCCGTCCCTGCTTACGTCACATGTGCAGCCGAGCACGAAATTTGAATCATTGGCATGTCCCATGATGTCAAACCTACCCACCAAGTTTCGTTCCTGCCGGTTGATCCCTTCCGGGTCCAGCTATTTGTTCATGGTCTCTCTGTACGCTATGATGCTAACTGGGATGCATACATGCCTCCGTTGCCATGCGACTGTGATGACACTAATTGGAATCATGCATATATTTTTTTAATGCTTTATGGTACATGCACATATCACAGCCCACCATCCAGTGTGGGCAGCCTGTCAGCGGCGGTGAATGATAGCGGCTAATTATGATAAAATATGTGCACAAAGCTCCATTCCGGACAAAGGTCTGTTCACGCTAATGACAGGCAGGGGTCACTGGAGGGTATTAAGTCTCACTGAGAAGCAGTTATCATTCATTTGTTGTAGAACAGATTTAATTCCTATACATTTGGAGGTAGTGCAGAGTTCAGATGGTGTTTTTTATGTCTGGGCTTTAGCGTGTGCAGTTTGTGTTCTTTTTAAACTGGCAATTTTGCTCAAACATGAGTGTGCACTTGACGTTGGTGGGTATCTTGGTATTCCGCAGCATGTTCCAATCATTAGTCCAGGTCGACGGCTGAATTTACAGGTGAACTCACCTTCCACCCGCTCATGAGAGACCACTCAAATATTATGTCTGGGTTAAGTATTTGCATCGCAGAGCTTTTTAGCACACTGATATGAAAGTGAGATTTCTCGTTTGCCTTTATTCAGGTTAGCAGATCAGTTGTGGTTTTTTGGGTTTTTGGGGGGCATTAGGGGTTTCTATCCAAGGACAAATTCTGGAAATGTAGCCCAATAATTCCTGAGATCTGGGAGGTGGATGAAGGAAAAGTACAACATGGCATGCTTAGCATAGTGGGGACAAGACAAGACATTTAAGACATTTAGCAGATGCTCTTATCCAGCGCGACTTACATCCGTGCTTAGTGTTCCGTTGGATAATGTTTCCCAGCTGCTATAGGAAAATTATAGTCAAAATTCACCATGAGCTCAGACACCGTCCGAACAAGGTGCTGGTGCTGATACCTCGAGAGATTAATACACAGACATATATAAAGCATAAGTGCACTACCTGGCAACCCAATTGAGCACTCATACCTAGAGAAAAAAAATAGGATAAGACTTGGGAATGGGATAATCCCAGTGCATTTTATATACAAGGAAAAACAGACATGGACCCAGAACTAACCCCTGGGGCACGCCACTAACAGGGTTACCCTTAGATTAGCTCTGAGCAAATCAGAACTGAGCAATAAGGCTAATGTAAACAGTGGTAATGTAAAGCCTGAGAAAGGTATATAAGTACATTAGGATCACTCCAAGTACGCACGACCCTACACAGGGGTGGGGTTTAGGATTGACCCACTGGCAGGCTGTAAGTGTTCTCATCATTTCATTTACATCATTTAGCTGATGCTCTTATCCAGAGCCACTTACAAGGGTAATCATATTACAGGTAGGCCAGTATAACGTTAGGAGTCTTGCCCAAGGGCTCTTATTGGTGTAGCACAGCATAGTCACCCAGCCCAGGATTTGAACCCTAGTCTCCTACGTGTGGTGGTGGCTCCCTGGCAGGTAGCGTTGTTATCTGCAACGCTACACCAACCATACAAATAAGAACAGACATGGACCCAGAACTAACCCCTGAGGTACACCACTAGCAGGGTTCCTCTGCTCTGAGCAAATCGGAATTGAGCAATACAGCTTGTGATGTAAACAGTAGTAACGTAAATCCCGAGAAAGTTATATAGGTACATTGGGCTCATTTAAAGTCCCTATGAGTCGACTCATTCCACACAGGGGTGGGGTTAAGTATTGACTCACTGGCAGGCCGTGACATTTAACAACAGACATGGACCCAGTGCTAACCCCTGAGGTACCCCACAGGCAGGGTTGCTTTCGCATCAGCTCTGAGCAAATCAGAATTGAGCAATAAGGCGTGTGATGTAAACAGTGGTAATGCAAATCCAGGGAAGGGTATATAGGTACAGTAGGATCATGTCAAGAACATATGAGTCTACTCCTCCTATAGGATTGAGGATGGACCCGGGGGGGGAACATGATTTCTATACACCAGAAGGAACAGACATGGACCCAGAACTAACCCCTGAGGTACACCGCTAGCAGGGTTACCTTCAGATCAGCTCTGAGCAAATCAGAATTGAGCAATAAGGCTTATGATGTAAACACTGGTATCGTAAATCCAGAGAAGGGTATATAGGTACATTAGTATCAGTTGAAGTCCCTACAAGTCTACTCCTTCTTTACAGGGGTGGGGTTGAGGATGGACCCACGGGTGGATCGATATGGCTCAGGATCCCACACGCAGTCCCTCATTAATCTTGCCGTCCATCCCAGGCCCGCTCTCTCTCTCTCTGAGGAGTGTGTACAGAGAAACACAGGCATCATGCTGAAGAGGCACCCAGACAATTTCCACCTAATCACCTCATGCAAAATTCATCCGCCCCGGGCGGGGGACGAGTCCTTCAGGCCCGGGGAGCAGCGGGCCGCTTGCAGGATTACCCAGCCGCTCTCTGCTCGCTCACCTGACCAACCCATCGGCCCACTCTCTTCAAGCACACAAAGGGGAATTGGAATGGAAAACAACTGGGGGAATTAGAAAGAGGAGAGAATCAGAAAGAGGGAGCGAGAATATTAGAGAGAAGGAGAGTGAAGAGATTGAGGGCGCTGAAAGCAATATAATCCCTCATTGTCTGCAGCGAAATGGAACTAGTCTCTAGGTTATTTCTCTCTCACTCTCATTCCTCCGCTCTGCCTCTTCTCTCCTGTCCCACCGGTGGCTGATGTTTGGGAGTAGAAGCTTTAGGCACTCCCTGAAGACCAGGTTTCCCCATTGCTACCTGTGTGGTATCTACCCCCCTCCCTCTCTGCATATGCAGATTGATCTCTCCCCCGCCTTTGCTCCTGCTAATTACGTCTCGGCTTCTCTCCTGATGAGAAGAGCTGCTGTCAGGCTCTCCGCTGCCATTATAAATCACGGCTCCTCTGGCTTTTGTTTATCTGATTGGACCGGAGGAAAGGAGCGCTCGGGCTCTCTCTCTCTCTGTCTGTGCCTCTCTGATCTGTGCCGCTCTTCTCTCCTCTCCTCGCCGAGCCACCAGTGATGCTAATCTCCCTGGGGCTTTAATCAGGTCTGAAATTTTGAACCAAACCCGAATATAATTGAGAACATTCTGGCCCTGTCTGACCCGACCCACTACAGCAAGTTTTGAATCAGAAGCTACCTGGAGCCCAACACGATTCTGACCTGCGACGAGTGGAACTGTCCAAGCTGTCTGAATGAGTGGAACTGAACTCAAAGGTCTGTCTAAAATTCTGTCTGAGCCCATCTATCGTCTGACACAAATCTGTTTGACCCTGACCGGAACCCAAAACATAATATCCTAACTGTAGCCCCACAAAAACTGGACTTACGACGTGACTGTAGCCCAACGAAATTCTTTTTGTGTCTAATTATACCCAACAAAATTTAGCCTGAACCTACAAGAGGTGCAGCACCGTAACCTTCTAGACCAACTGAACTTGAATGTAGCCAGCAGACAACCGAAAGTGAAATACTGGACTTGTACGGTTAAATTCTTCTAATGACTGACTGGAATCAAACCCGTAGAACCCAACCGAATTTTGACTTGTAGCCCAGGAAAATTCTGCCCTAAGATTAGTAGAACCGAACTATCTAATCTGTCTAAAGGAGTGGAACTAAACATGACTGTAGCCCAACAAAATTCTTACTGTGCCTAATTACACCCAACAAAATTTAGCCTGAACCTACAAGAGGTGTAGCACCACAACGTTCTAGACCAACTGTAGCAAAAAAATACTGTTCAATTTGTCTGAACTTGAATGTAGCCAACAGCGGTTAAACCGGTGTAGGCTTTTAACCCGAACCTGGTGACTCACAAAATTACACTGGAAATTCTTTTAGGACCTGACAAAATGTTTTAAAAAATATGACTGTAGCCCAACTGTGCCTATCAAACAAAATTTAGCCTGACCTACAAGAGGTGTAGCACCACAAACGTAGACCCTGTAGCAAACCGTTCAATTTTGTCTTTGAATGACTTGTGAACTGTGGCTCAGTGAAATTCTTTTAGGACCCGATTGTAGCCTGGTTAAATTCTTCTAACTTGACTGTACCCTGACAAAATCTCATCAAACCCGCATCGAACCCAACAGAATTTTGACTTGTAGCCCAGGAAAATTCTGCCCTAAGTAGAACTATTTACATTTAAGGCATTTAGCTGACGCTCTTATCCAGAACGACTTACAGCGTTAATCCTATTACAGGTAGGCCAGTGTAAGGTTAGGCGTCTTGCCCAAGGACACTTATTGGTGTAGCCCAGCATAGTCACCCAGACTGGGATTCAAACCCCAATCTCTGACGTGTTGTGGTAACTCAATGACAACTGTTGCGCCACACCAGCCACTTTGAAATGGTTTGGGAGTGTACACGGTTCTATGTAGAGCTATTGCATTTACCTGGCGCTCTTTTTAAGAGCGACTTACATGGTTATTCGTTTTACAGGTAGGCCAGTGCAGTGTTGGGAGTCTTGCCCAAGAACTCTCATTGGTGTAGCTCAGCATTTGCAGCCTAAACTGGGACTTGGACCACATAGGGAGGTAGCTCTCAGGTGGGTATTGGTGTTAGCCGCTGAGCCACACCAGCCACAAACTATCTAAGATGTCTAAATAAGTAGAACTATATTCATTTTTTTCTCTTTGTCCTTAACTGGAGCCACAAAAACCGTGTCCTAATTGTAGCCCATCGAAATTCTTCTGTGCCCAGTTGCACCTTGGAAAATTTTGTCTGAACACACAAGTAGTGCAACACAATTCCATCCTAGACCAACTGTAGCCAAAGAAATCTCTCCTAATTATCAAAATACAGTTTTAGAACATGCACAAACGTTAGTCTTAACCTAACTGTTGCTCAATGAAATTCTTTTAGGACCAGATTTGTAGCTTAGTAAGATTCTTTCTCAAGTTGAGTGTAGCCTAAATAAAATTAATAAACTAAAATGACGTCTGAACCATAAAAAAAGAAAATTCTGCCCTAAGATGAGGGGAACCGGACTAAACTCAGAATTCCTGCAGACCAAGTAAATTCTTTCTGAACTTCACTAGAATTAAAATTCACTCTGAATTTCTCGGTTGCCCGACAGCATGCTGACCGAACATGACCCAAGAAATTTGTCTTAACACAAGCATAGCTAGCAAGCATAGAGTTTTGTTATAATCCGATTATAGTCATGAAAATTGTAGCTGAACGAGGCTTTACCTGCCTGGGTCCCAACAAAATTCTGTCTTAACTCAACACAATTCTCTATCAACCCAACTTAACACTGATACAGCTAACAAAATTCTGTTTAACTCACCTGGAGCCCAACAAAATCGTATCCGAACCCGACTATAACTAACCAAATTCTGTCTGAATATTACTGGAGTCAACAAAATTCTTTTGGAACCAACTGGAGCCCAACAGAATTCTGTCTGAACCCGACTGAAGCCCATCAGAATTCTGTCTGAACCCGCCAGGAGCCCATCAGAATTCTGTCTAAACCCAATATAACTAGTACAATTTTGTCTAAACCCAACTGGAACCCATCAGAATTCTGTCTGAACCCAAAATAACTAGCACAATTCTGTCTGAACGGAGCCCATCAGAATTCTCACTGAACCCGCCTGGAGCCCATCAGAATTATGTCTGAACCTTTCTGGAGCCCATCAGAATTCTCTCTGAGCCCGCCTGGAGCCCATCAGAATTCTCTCTGAGCCCACCTGGAGCCCATCAGAATTATGTCTGAACCTGCCTGGAGCCCATCAGAATTCTCTCTGAACCCGCCTGGAGCCCATCAGAATTCTCTCTGAACCCGCCTGGAGCCCATCAGAATTCTCTCTGAACCCTTCTGGAGCCCATCAGAATTTTCTCTGAACCCGCCTGGAGCCCATCAGAATTCTCTCTGAACCTTTCTGGAGCCCATCAGAATTCTCTCTGAACCCGCCAGGAGCCCATCAGAATTCTCTCTGAACCCTTCTGGAGCCCATCAGAATTCTCTCAGAACCCTTCTGGAGCCCATCAGAATTCTCTCTGAACCTTTCTGGAGCCCATCAGAATTCTCTCTGAACCCACATGGAGCCCTACAGAATTCTCTCTGAACCCTTCTGGAGCCCATCAGAATTCTCTCTGAACCCGCCTGGAACCCATCAGAATTCTCTCTGAGCCCGCCTGGAACCCATCAGAATTCTCTCTGAACCCGCCTGGAGCCCATCAGAATTTTCTCTAAACCCGCCTGGAACCCTTCAGAATTCTGTCTGAAATCGATCTGGACCTGAACCCAACTAGAATCTGAGAGTTGCTGTGTGACCCTGATGGCACCTGCTCCTACACGTCAGGCTTTGATGGAGTTCAGACTTCATTTCTCAGACGAGTTCTAAATTACCCCACTCCGGCACACTCAATTCCGTCTCCACTCGGCCACGTGTTCCGGATGCTTCCGCCTTACCCTCAAATTGAATCCTTGGCAGGCAGCGGCACATACGGTGGCACGGGGCCAGGGTTACCCCATGCACCAGCCTCAGTCACCACACTGTGTACACTGACAATTGGCAGAGGACCCGCGATCAAAGCCGCTGTTACAATAGCTCCGTTAAATTGCTTTTGAATGTTTAGGAGGCTTGCCAAGGTGGTGCCGAATAAACCACAGCAGGGCCAAATAGAGTCACCCGAAGAACAGAGTGCTCTCTTTTCATGCAGACCTACCTAAACTGGCACGGCACTAGACGAGGCACCTGAAGCGGGGGAAAAGCCTCGCATGATTCAAGGTGGCCCTGGAACCTGGCAGGGATTTCAGCTGCCAGTTTTAACAAATATCATGTGCTCCTTTGTCGGCCCGGTGACTAACGCTCGGTGCACGTGACCTCGTGCTCCTTTAGTCTTTATTGCAGTACTGCCATGCGGCGTATGCGGCAGATGAATAGCGCATTCATCCCCAAAGTTAAAAGTCGGCCTAGAGCCGGAGGTTCATTTGGTTCCCATCAGGCTTCTCCGGACCTTAAACAGTTGAAGATTCAGAGCCTCTCATTAACACCGCTATCACTGCGTAATTATTTTCATATGGTGGAGCGGTATTAATAACGCCGCTCCTCTGCCGGTCCCCGACTGCCCGGAGGTGTCAAAACCGCGGCGTAATTCTCATTATTAATTCCCCTGCCTTTGTCACAGAGCATTTACAGGCAACAAATATCCACAGCAGACCCACTCACAGCAATATGCTCCTGTTTGCTCTCTCTCTCATAAAGCTGGAGGGGCACCAGGGGGCCCGGATCCTTGGTACGGTGCCAAAGAGTAGACGTCACCGACGTCAGAGCGTCTGAGGACTAGCTCGATCGTATTGCGGTGCGTCGTCTAGACCGCGCGGCGCACGTAGGCGCACGCGCAAGCCCGGGCCTCGGTTATCTTGCGGCGCAGCTCTCCCCGCGGTGGAAAACCCGGTAACTGTTCGTGTGTGATTATTACATGGGTTTCCATGGCGACGGCGCGGGAAACGCGCGAACAATGCTATTGAATGCCAATCGAAGACCTTTGAAGGAAAAGCAAGCACACATCCCTCCCCGCATGCCAATAGACACCATTTAAATCATAATCATCTATTCTTCAGGCTTTTAGAGGCAGGCAGGGGAAAAAAACGCCGCTTTGAACAAGGAGGTAATTGGTTTCCCCCCAAATCTGCTTTCTTTTGACACTGCCTACATTTAATTACGGAGTTTGCCGGAGTAAGGTATCCCTTTGTGTTCCGTATTCACGGCTTCAGTGGACTTGTGGATTCCGATTCAAAGTGAAGGGACAATAGTTACCATTGGAAGTGGCAATTGATGTGGTGGGTGGAGGGTGGGTGGAGGAAGGGAGTAGTACAGGGCTGAAGTGTGAGCTTTAATAGAGGACTAGTTGTTTGCTTGCGCTAATCAAACCGAAACTTCCGTGGTTCGTTCCACGGATGAGTCGCTGCTTTCATTCCTCGGGTTTTTAGCGAGCTAAAGCTGTGTATACATCCCGATGTTGACATGAGTGAGAGAGAAGGAGGTGCGGGGAGCAAACCCACCAAACGGAAAACTATTTTTAATAACTGGCGGTAGAGATGACAGCCAGCCGCTGGAGTGTTTTCCTGGCCTAGCGCTAGGCTCATTATCAAGGCCGGCGATGTTGAATCAGGTGTGGTTACACAGAGCCGCTTTCCACCGCGCTGTCCTGAAGCCCCCTCCAGGACCGGACTTGTCCATCCGTGCTCAAACCGTTTCCTGGTGTGCTCGACATCACCTAGAGTCTCGACCTCGCCTACAAGCCTCAGCGTGCTAGAGCTCTCCCCCCTACAGATGTAAACACTACTCTCCTGGCCCCTTTCACAAGCAGCCAATACAGCCAGGCATGCAGAGAGAGTCCCCCTACTGCGCCTGCTGAAAAACAAGCTGGGGGAAAAAACAGGACTACAACAATCTGCCTGTCAATCTCCCGGCATGGGGCCGCGTCCGAGGAGGGTTGAGCGCAGCCAATCGACTGCGGCCCCCAGTAGGCGCGGACGCCAGTGGAGCATCTAATATGGATTATTGTGCTTTGTCGGTTAGAGAGGGCACGGTGCGGCCAGTGGTGGGTGAGCGCTCGCTTGCCTCGCGCTGTCTGAACTCTAAAGTGGCTCTTGACCTCGGGCCGAGTCTAGAAATAAAAGCATCCGGGTTATGGAACTCTGCTGTGGCTGAGAGGTCAGGAAAGCTGGGCTCGGGGAGTCGGCCGTGTGGTCAGGAGTTTAATCTACCTGAGCTCTGGTGCAGCCGATGACTCCCAGCCTGTCCTCCTGAATGCGACTGATGGGTTGACGACTAAACCATGGGACTGCTTCTACACAACAGTGACGACTCCTCGTCCCACGGTCTTAGAATCATCCCTGTCTTGTGCTTCCACTTGCAGGCCTATGGGGCAGTGGTGGGCCGGTCTTGTGACCGGAAGGACGAGGCATTTTACCCTTATCTGCTCCCTGGGTGTCCTGGATAGGGCTGTCCATCACTCTGGACAGGTGTGCTCACTGCCTTCTAGTGTGTATGTATATGGGTGTTTTGCTTTTCACATGAATGGGCTAAATGGGGAAGTCCACTTCCTTCGTGTTATTTTTTTTAAAGATTAAGCTAGTTTGGGCTAAGGGGGCGATGTTGCTGCGCTAGCATGGTAGCAAGCCTATCTGGCTAGCTAATACGCCAATATGGTTCTAGCTTGGTTGGGTAGCACTATGTTGCACCCTGTATTACAATCCATCTTGAGCGGTGGGACTTGAACGGACATTGAGACATACAGCCGGGGGGTGGCGTTGGACTGCAGGTAATGATGGCCCTGACTAACCAGGCCCTTGCATGAATCGGGGGGCCCTCCAGATAATCTGTGTTATTACTGAAGAAATGATACAAGGCTGCATTTTTCATCATCTTTTTGAAGACCTTCTGTTGTCTGTTCGATTTCCTGCAAGCATGGCGCTACGCTCTGCATACAGATGTTCACACCTGGCATTTCCATGGGTCTCCATTTGCCTCCCTAGTGACTTCTTATGATTGGATTTCATGACTGGAGGAATTTTGCTATTGCTTACTGCCTCCGTTTCTTGTCAAACTAAAATGTCCCATGAGTCCTTGGTCCTGTAAAGGTATGAGCTGTTCAAATATAGATCCAGTGCTATCGCAACCTACACGCAAAGAAGATTAGGTGAGGAAAGAAGCTATGCAGTTTCTCTCCTACCTGCTATGGGGGCGAGTGGTTTTCCGTTGATGTTGAGGATGCTTCCAGACCTGATGGCAGTCACACTGCAGATGTTATGTGGTGATATGCGTCCCTGATCGTTCAACACGGTGGTTTGAGCGTTCACAACTCAGGTCTGAGATGCATTCGATCCTGTTCCCACCCATAAGGTGTGAAGGGGGTTAAAAATCAGGTAGTGCTTTGTTTCACAGCCCACTGTAGCTGCTATAAAGATCTCTGGCTTAGCCTAACATCTAAATTCACCATGGGTTCCCCCAAACCGAACCTTCACCCTGGTCCTGGTGTGCATGGGTACGTTCGTGGATGTTTCACATAAATGAGTTCAACAACAAAATGGCATTAAGCTAGTTTAGATAGGGGTTTGCTATGCTAGCTGCGCTAACTATAGCACGGTAGCAACTTTACTGTTGCCATTTTCAGTCTGGCTAGCTATACATAGCTACAGCAATATGGTTCCAGCTCCCTTGGCTAGCAGTATGTAGTGATTCTAAACAAAGACCCTGTGCGTACCCTGTATTACCATCCATCTGTGTGGATGAGTGACATGATGGCAAGCAGACATTGAGACATGTAGTTAGCAGGATGCTGTTGGACTGCAGGTAATGACTAACCAGGGCCATACCTGAATAAGTGAAGGTGGGGGGGCTCCAAAAGACCCTACTGGTTAGGATAAGCTGTGTTATTAGGCTACTGTGTGGGTCATGGGCTGGTTACCCTTCTTGTTGGGGTGCCAAGCGTGCCAAACATAGTAATCAAGATAACACACACACACACATACACACACACACACCAACACACACACACACATACACACACACACACACGCATACACACACACCAACACACACACACACACACGCATACACGCACGCAGGCACACACACATACGCGCACACACACACAAACACACACACACACGCATACACACACACACGCATACACACACACACACACACACACATGTACATACATACATTTATACTAATATACACATACATATATTCATACATACATGTATACATAGAGATATGTATTAGCAAGCTTAGCAATGCTAGTTGGTTTAGCTAGCTTGTTCTTAGCTCCACCATGTGGTCTGGTTGCCATATTTTTTGGCTCACCACCAGATGGCATTATTTCATACTTTACTTATGGTTTATTTTCACATTTAGTTAGAAAGCGTAGTTGCCATAGCGATTGCAGGTGATATATAAAACAGCATTATTCCAACTTTGTGTCCATCATTGGTCAGGGCAGAAACAGCAAAGGGAGGGGTTACACATAGGTAGGCAAAGGTTGTTCTGTGAGTCTTGCTTGGTATAGTGGTATAGTGTTGGGAGTCTTGCTTGGTATAGTGGCTGTGTTGGGAGTCCTGCTTGGTATAGTAGTATAGTGGTGGGAGTCTTGTTTGGTATAGTGTTGGGAGTTCTGCTTGGTATAGTGGTATAGTGTTGGGAGTCTTGCTTGGTATAGAGGTATTGTGTTGGGAGTCTTGCTTGGTATAGTGGTATAGTGTTGGGAGTCTTGCTTGGTATAAGGTTGGAAGTCTTTTTTGGTATAGTGGTACAGTGTTGGGAGTCTTGCTCAGTGTAGTGGTACAGTGTTGGGAGTCTTGGTTGGTATAGTGGCTGTGTTGCGAGTTCTGCTTGGTATAGTGGTACAGTGTTGGGAGTCTTGCTCGGTGTAGTGGTACAGTGTTGGGAGTTCTGCTTGGTATAGTGGTATAGTGTTGGGAGTTCTGCTTGGTATAGTGGTACAGTGTTGGGAGTTATGCTTGGTATAGTGGTACAGTGCTGGGAGTCTTGGTTGGTATAGGGTTGGAAATCTTGTTTGATATAGTGGTACAGTGTTGGGGGTCTTGCTCTGTGTAGTTGTACAGTGTTGGGAGTCTTGGTTGGTATAGGGTTGAAAGTCTTGTTTGGTATAGTGGTACAGTGTTGGGGGTCTTGCTCTGTGTAGTTGTACAGTGTTGGGAGTCTTGGTTGGTATAGTGTTGGGAGTCTTGCTTGGTATAGTGGGATAGTGTTGGGAGTCTTGCTCGGTGTAGTTGTACAGTGTTGGGAGTCTTGGTTGGTATAGGGTTGGAAGTCTTGTTTGGTATAGTGGTACAGTGTTGGGGTCTTGCTCTGTGTAGTTGTACAGTGTTGGGAGTCTTGGTTGGTATAGTGTTGGGAGTCTTGCTCGGTGTAGTGGTACAGTGTTGGGAGTCTTGCTCGGTGTAGTGGTATAGTGTTGGGAGTCTTGCTCGGTGTAGTGGTATAGTGTTGGGAGTCTTGCTCGGTGTAGTGGTACAGTGTCGGGAGTCTTGCTCGGTATAGTGGTACAGTGTTGGGAGTCTTGCTCAGTGTAGTGGTACAGTGTTGGGAGTCTTGGTTGGTATAGTGTTGGGAGTCTTGCTCGGTGTAGTGGTACAGTGTTGGGAGTCTTGCTCAGTGTAGTGGTACAGTGTTGGGAGTCTTGGTTGGTACAGTGTTGGGAGTCTTGCTCAGTGTAGTGGTATAGTGTTTGGTGTTTAGTAGAACCCTATTCTACAGCCTGGGAGGCAGACGTGTTACCTGCTGCACTACACTAACCACAACCATTCAGCAGATCTTCGAGATCCAGCTCACTGTGAACACTTGTGACCACACAAGCTAATGAGAGCTCAGCCTACGTTCACAGTTCCATTATACACCAGGAGACGGCCACAGGCGCCGAGCGGAGTATGGTGTACTGTGCTGCATCACATGGTGGTGGAATCTAAAATAAGTTACTGTGGGATAAAGGATACCTGTCGAACTAACACCTACCAAACCCAACATACTTACCCAAGCCTAGCTGTGTGTGTGTTCAGGAGACATGTGTGTGGTTGTGTGTGCGTGTGTGTGTGTGCGTTCCATCTGTTTGGGCAGCGTGGGAGCTCGCAGTAATGAGTTGTGTCTCGGCTCTGTGAGTCGGCTTTACCCATCTGCCCACACGCGGCTCAGGTCACTGTGGAGCCCAGCACATGTACAAACACCTACTCTCCAGTCTCGGTGCATTCAATCACACCACTGCTCCATCTGTACGCCGCACTCCACCATAGCAACCACTTTTTACAGCCTTTCCTCGATACTTACTTTACTTACTGACCGGTTACTGAAGACTCAGGGGGCCAAAACATCCACAGGAAGCTGCAGTGTCCACTCCTATCATAAGACACAAGGAAATGCACGGCCCTTCCTGCTCCCTATTCGCTCCTGACGAGGCTAGAGGAAACGTTGAGCATCATACGTCCTCCCTTTTCTCTCCAAGAGCGTCTCCAACGGTGGAATGCAGACTAGTGTTAACTCTTCCTCTGCCTCTATTTATATATATATATATATATATGTATAATTTTTTTTTGTTTGCTGCTGAACGTAGTTTCTGAACGTGGTTTCCAAGAGCTACAGCCGTCGTTGTTGTGTTTACTATTCCTTTCATTGGCTACCTGCGAACCGCAGGTCACCGGAACCGACACCTGGACCGACTTAGCAGAGCAGCAATTTGTTTATTAACAGATGCAAGAAAAAAAAACGAAACTTAGAAGCGCACCTCTTATAAGGCGGGAAGAAAACAACGATGAGCTGCATTCTAGGGGCGTTGGAGACGAGGTGCTTGGGGCTGGAGGTGAATAGATCTGACGGGGCCTGCTTAGGGGCCCGAGTCCATTGTGGAGCCTCGACAGAAGAAGAAAAACACAGGCCGGTAGGGTCTACTCGTTTGCAGGGGCTCTCTCCTTGACCCCCCCCCCCGTTTTGGCATGGCCGCTGTGCTCCTCAATGGTCGCCAGTTGCTGGGTGGCTTTTCAGGACCATGGCGAGTGCTTTGCTGTGGCTCGGTTGGCGTCGGCCATCACACTGCCTTTAAATGATCTAACCCGGGAGCAGCACCTTCAACATAACTGACCAGAGGTGAGAATACGGCGTCAGGGCAACAGTGCCACTTCTACATCCTCTCATGTTGGGCTGATTTCACTCCTACAGTGCTACAGTGACTCACTATCACCTCTACAGGTACAAAATGGTATTACAGGACAGGATGGGCTGGGGCTAGTTAGCTAGCATGCTAACTTCAGTAGATCTCCCTGCAAGGCCATACATCAATGTCTTTGCCATGCAGTCAAAACTGCTACTTCCTCACATTCGGGAATGCTTGCATGCTGTTTACCTGAAAGGGTCAGTTTGGTAGGTCTACCAGGTCTTCCAGGTGGTTGTTAGGAGTTGCGGTTCCCATGTAGGCTCTTTCTCTTTTGAAGCTTATGTTTCCAGAAGCATCTCCCGATACAACTCTGTACTCGGTGACTGTTTGAACAGAAGGGTGGTCTTTTGCATAGCGCTACATGGCCGAGCAATGAACCTCCACCCACTCAAGCTGATAGAGCGGAGGCTAAAAAGCAGAAGCAACACTGGAGCCTAAAGCAAAGCGTTTGACTGGATCTCAAAGAGAAGATCCTCCCAAGCAAGTGAGTCTTGGGTTGAAGTCTTGTGTACAAACATGCCGAACTGTAATTTACTGAGTGTGTTTTTGTTTCCCCGGCGCATTAATTTGTTGAGTTGAACATTCATCTGTGGACAAACGTAGTTAGAACAATATCAATTAGCTTTCTCTTACGGCATCCGTAATCATCACTTAAGGAAAAGCATTAAACGATGATGGTTCCAATCCTTGCCTTGGTTCAGGAAGCCATTACTTGTACGTTTGCAACAATTTGCTGTACATGCAGACAGGAAAAATAAATACGGACCCTTAATCAGGGAACGTAGTTCTCATTATAGCACATCTATGAAGGCAAACGCTCATTAGCAGCGTTACTAGATGGTGATGAATTAGTCATTAGATAGCTCGGCTAGCCCCACAATGTAATGTGATTATGATTTAGCGAGCGCTCGACGTGTTTCAAGGTTATTTTCCATTGGGCTGAGCGTTTCTGGATCTAGCGCGAGCAACTTCTACATGGCGGTGTTGTTGTTGTTGCTGCTGCTGTTGCCGCTGTTACCTAACCAACTGCTAAAAAGCAAAGCAAGACGTTCCCACTGTTTTCCCGTAAAAGCTTTCCTATAAACATGCTAGCAGAGCAGGGGCTGCTGGGGGAATTCTATATATTGACGCAGCTTCAAACCCGCAGCCTTGGTGCAACGCGCATCCCAGGTTTCTCTTTGGTGGAGGCCCCCGAGATGAAAGCGGAGAAAGAGAATCCTGCGAGTTATGCCGCCTAATGGGCGCGCTCCAACAGCGGGGTGCACCGCGCCGTCTTCAGGGAGCCCGTCCCGTCCAGTAAAGCGTGCAGCGCTTGGTGAGGGACTCGAGCAAGTAATCTCCTACCCAGCCAGAGCCTTCAACCCCAGCTATAAATCAAGCTACAGATATTTCCAGAGACAGTGTTCCGTTCGGGCACTAGCTCGGGCTCAGGTATTAGATCTTAGAAAACGGCTTTCCTTCCTTCTTTATCTTCCTTTTTTGGGGGGTGGGGGGTAAAATAATCCGAGAGGGAGAACAGAAAGGATGGTTTGGGAGAAGCCGAGGCAGGTAAAGTGAGTCCCGCTGTGGAGGAACTCTGAGAG
The DNA here is from genome assembly GCA_024036415.1 of Prochilodus magdalenae. Taxonomy (NCBI): domain Eukaryota; kingdom Metazoa; phylum Chordata; class Actinopteri; order Characiformes; family Prochilodontidae; genus Prochilodus; species Prochilodus magdalenae. The sequence goes on along the minus strand of JAMWET010001336.1, from coordinate 77,349 downwards.
GCGTTCTAAATAGCTTTGTTTGTGGTTCCATCTGCCTGCAGTTGATGTGGCTTTTCCGCTCAAGCAGCACGGCTCCGTTTATTGTGTTTGACTTTTTTCACACTTGATAATATTGTATCCAGGTGTACGGCTGGCAATGCTTTGTTATTGTTTCAGCCTTATGAAACAGGAAGACTTGTGCGTCGCCTTGCACAATCGGCTTGACGGAGGTAAAGAACCTCCCCACCACGGTAGATATGGTTCACCAGCTGCCATCCGTGAACAGTAAAAAGACAGCAGCAAATCTCATTACACTGCCGGTCAAAAGTTTGGGGACACCCCTATAACTGGATGCTGGTGGTGATCTTGAAGACTCTACAGGCCTACACACTGAACAGCTCCAACTGAAGAGGTTTCTCTTTGGCTGTTGGGGTACAGCTCGTGCCCTGGGTTCCCAGTTTGGAGTGGGTGGTGGCCTGAAGAGAGAAGCCACGGTCCGGCCATAGCTGCCAGAGAGGGCGTTCTGATGGGACAGGCCGTCTATCACTGTGCCGATGGTGTAGTTTTGTTTTTAGGAGTGGTGGGGAACATCATTCAGCCAGGACTGATGCCATGTTGATGTCTTCTATGGTGTGGGGTTGGCAAGGTTCTAGGCTCACCCAACTAAACTGCCTCTACAGTCGTTCACTGAACCAGTCCATATCCTGATACACCACATCTACTGTTGATACACCACAGTATGATACTCCTCCATATCTCCACCTCTAATATATATTTAGTGGTGTAAAATCTTTGATCTCTTTTTCTGCACAGTGTAAAAGCTCTAGCTCCCCTTTCAGGTTAGTGAATATTCATGATGGACCGACCAATAGAATCGCTCCAAACCTGCTTAGTAATAAACCTCGTTCTATCAGCTCCACTGCAGGGTACGGAAGCTGGTTCATCCTACTGACTGGATTGGACATGGACTGGACAAGTTTCTGGATGTAGCCACATCAGTGTTCAGATACTCTTCCATCATAGAATTGCACAGGTGGTCCAGATTTGGTGGAGGCCTTCCCTGGCACAGTTCCGAGGAGAATTCCCTGTAGACTGGGATTGTATCCACTGCTGGTAGACCCGTATGACCGTACGCTTCCATACACCTGCAGATTCAGCTACTTCCTTCACACTATGGTCTTCGGCCACGCCCACATGCAGTCCCTGCTTTAACCAATCATTAACATCTGCTCTGGAGCGTTTACCACACATGGAACGAGACATTCCCTGCACTGTAGCACTTCTTCCCAATCTATGGATCCCGTCACTCACACCCCACAGGTATCTATAGCCCCATCATCCTCATGCCGCGCCATCTGTAGGAGCCTGAAGGTACTACCGCCTTAAAGACGCAAAGTGACTCATTGTTTGAGGATGCCCTTGTTATTTTTACTGACTCATTAATAATGTCTTTCGACTTTACATAACTACATCTATTCATTTGCAGCTTTCAGTGCCCAAAATGATACATTAGCAAGTCCAAACACCCCAAATACAGCCAATATATATTTAATATTTTTCATTATTGTACTGCTGTATGTAATATATGCTTATTTGTAGACATTTTTACTCGTTACATTGGTTTTATGTAATGAGAGGGTCTTATTCCACAGTCTCATAATTTGACTTTCATATTTTAGGATATGCTTTTCTTGCTGTGTTAAAGGTTTGAGCTTATGCTGCATCCATTCCAACTGGGAATTTGGAGCTTCTTACCTCAAAGCATAATAAATGGACACTCACAGCATGGAACCGTTTACTTGGCATATAAAGCGCTCCTTAAAAGCTTTTACACCGGAATAAAACAGATTGTTAATTCCTCATTTATTCTGAATGATGTAGTCTACGGCAAATTAGCATTAATACGAGTCTAGGAATTACACAATGGCGTGTAATCTGACCAACAGTCCTGCACTGAACAGCTTAAACGTCCAATTACCCAAGTATTCCCATGTTTTAAGAGACAGCTGATGATAAACAAGTAGAAACCCAGCAGTCTGCTTAGAAATGCTCAGAACCAGCTGATAGCATGCTGTGTCCATGACCAAGAGGGAACTGGGAAAACACATCATCTGAACCTCCCTTGAACTCATCATTCCCACCCCCAGTCGAGTTTCTTAAACGCGCCAATGTGAGTTCCTTATCCCTGACTTTATTCCAACATGGCTGCACCACTATAACACCTGGAGGTGGGCCACATCTGGCAGTGATATGGCACTGCTGGCCCAACACCGGTACTGGCAATCTGCTGTCTTCAAAGAGAACTCTTGGAGGATGCAGGCGAATGATCTACTACTGTGAGTCACCTTGCCTGTTTAAGGTGATAGTACCTTCAGGTTCCTGCAGATGGCGCTGCTGCACCAGGACGAAAGGGCTATAAATCCCTGCGGGGTGTGAGTGATGGGATCCATAGATTGGGAAGAGGTGCTACAGTGCAGGAAATGTCTCGTTCCATGTGTGGAAAATGGCTCCAGAGCAGATGTTAATGATTGGCTAAAAGGAGTGACTGCATGTGGGCGTGGCCAAAGACCATAGTGTGAAGGAAGTAGCTGAATCTGCAGGTGTATGGAGTAGTATGGAGCAGGTGTATGGTCATACAGGTCTCAGAATGGCAGCGGGTCATCTTCAGTGACGAGTCCCGCTTTAGTCTTGGTGGAGACGCCCAACGAATCCGTGTGTGGAGGCACCGTGGTCAGCACCAAGATGAACGGTTTGCTGTCACATGTCCAGAAGGCCTGGTGTCCCTCCACCTCCACCCCTACCGCACCATCTGCAGGAACTGTGTGAGGATGTTCAAGCTGCATGGGATGGATTATCACAGGACACCATTAGGAACCTCTACAGCTCCATACCGAGACGTCTGGCATGTTGGGTTAGCAAACACGGCGGCCCGACGCCATACTGAGAGACAGACTTCTGTATGTGTAGCTCAATAAATATTGATCATATCAGTCTAAATTTATCATCAGTTATTGATCCTGGTCACCTTTATCTTCCCTCCCAACCGCACCGCACTCCCGCACCTCCTTCAGGGTGCAGCTGTTCCTCTGAGGATGAGTGTAGATTCATTTGTACTTATTTTAATGTTATATGGTGCTTTTACTGCTACAAAGAAACCAACTGCCAAGGAAACCGGCGTAGACAGCTTCTTGGCTGCGTACGACCGGAGGTGCAGCCCAACCACGAGAAAACTTTTTTGTTTTTCGTAGAAGTGTTTCCTGAGCAGCCGCTTCTACCCTGACTCAAAGAGGTCAGCGATGTGTTGTGCGAGAAACACAATGGGAGCATCTAAAATAGAGCTGCGCTGCGTTTTCATCTACTCCGCCTGCTCAGGTGCCAAAAAAAAAAACTCCAATATAGCATTATTAGCTTTTTGAATGCAGGTATTGCTCGGGGTCTAGATATGAAAACTTCACTTTAGATAGAAAGCGTCATGAAGCAGGATGCAAGCTCTGCGTCTGTCTACAGCGCTGAACAAGGGGTGACCTTTGACCTTATTAAAATTTGATTTCAGCTTTTTCTAGGCGACTATTTGAGTCACTCTCAAACTTGGACTCAGTCATTTTGGTTTTGTTTGCAGTCATTGTTCAAAATGTAGCTCACAAAGGTGACTGGTATAACAACGAGCAGTGGACAAAATAATGGAAACACTAGATGGCCTTCTTGGTGGTCCCTGATAGAGGAGGGGGGCTGATCTATGAAACAGCAGCTGAGCCAAACTCATTGGTCTTCTACCAAACAGGTGCACTTTGTAGGCGTACAGTTGCAGACCATAGCCCATTCATCAGTGTGAAAGGACCACCCTAGGACCACCATGGTGAGTGGTGGATCCCTCTCAGCCCAGCAGTGGTAGCTGTGGTGTGGTACGTGTAGGTACAATGGCACTACAACAAAACTGCGGCCCCTGCACTCAGAACAATGTGGCCCACTGATCTGGAGGTCAGTTCTATTGGAAGGAACAAAAATGAGTGGTGGACAAAATAATGGAAACGCTAGATGGCCCTCTTGGTGGTCCCTGATAGAGAAGGGGGCTGATCTATGAAACAGCAGCTGAGCCAAACTCATTGGTCTTCTACCATACTGGTGCACTTTGTAGGTGTACAGTTGCAGACCATAGCTCATTCATCAGTGTGAAAGGACCACCCTAGGACCACCATGGTGGAGGGTGGAGTGTATTAGGCATAATAGCACTGCTGGGTTTCAAGCACCTTGATGAAACAGCGCCCCCTGCAGGTCATTTATATCTGAAGAGAAGCGGTGGACAAAATAATGGAAACACCAGATGGCCATTTTATCAGAAACCCCGTTCTTCTTGGTGCCACCTAGTAGGTTTACATTCGCAGACTGAACCTCAGCAGTTGTTGTTGATATGCAATTGTTATCTGGTCAGTGGTGGTCTTATGAGGGTCCTTGATTAGGGAGGGGTGGGGGTGACCTATGCAACAGCAGCTGGGCTGAACTCACTGGTCTTCTACCACACAGGTGAACTTTGTAGGTGTACAGCTGCAGACCGTAGCCCATTCGTCAGTGTGAAAGGACCGCCTTAGGACCACCATGGTGAGTGGTGGATCCTTCTCAGCCCAGCAGTGTTAGCTGTTGTGTGGTATGTGTAGGTACCAAAGTGGCCGACTGATCTGGAGGTCAGTTCTATTGGAAGGAAGGAAAACGAGTGGTGGACAAAATAACGGAAACACTAGATGGCCATTTTATCAGAAACCCCTTCCTTTCTTGGTGCCACTTTGTAGGTTTACATTCACAGACTGAAGCTCACCGGCTGTTGTTGATATGCAATTGTTATCTGGTCAGTGGTGGTCTTATGGGGGTCCCTGACCTAGCTGATTAGAACGTATTGCTGTAGTTGCATTCCCGGCTTTCCCGTGTTCTAGCTAAGGGTTCTCTCGTTAATTGATGATGACTGGACCAACCAGCATACCACCACTCATTTGCTGCCATCAAAGCTGAGACTGCTCAAGCTGGCTCAGAATCCATCTGGGCCTTTTCGTCGAGGTCAAGTGTTCTGGATGCAGCTGTCAGGTTGTCCGGCGAAGACAATCATCAGACTAAATATTTATGCTCCCAGCAACCTATACGTACAACCGCTCGGCAGCTAGCGTGCCTATTAGCTTGTCTGTCTTCCGCACACCAGCTGGATGTCTAGCCAGATGCGCGGTACAGAAATAGACCCCCGTTGGTTAACATGCTGCTCTAATAAAGACCGTGACTCGGAGCACACCAATGAGGCCCTGGCTTCCATGAATGACACTGCGCATATTGGTTCTCGTCTTGCGTCCATTAGCATGCCGCCGAGTCAAATGTTGACTCTGAAATATACGGTTGACAAGCCGTGGCTTACATCGCCGAGGGGACCTGTTGGAAGGAACTGGAGGGGTGCCAACAATAACAGAGACATTGTCTCCGCCGTTCGGCGCTTTCTATTGTCAGGCCGGTGACGCATTCCGGAAGGACGTGGCGGGAAACGTTGATGTTTCCCGAGCTAAAGGAGTTAAGAGGTGCTACCGTAAAGCACAGCGTGGCTTCACTACTGATTCCACAAACATACTGAGTCATAGAAGAATCCAGGCAGGTGCCCATTTACATAGCGTTTGAGAAATTGAACTGAACGCTTATCTTGTTGGCGTCGAGCCTTATTTTATTATTTCTTTTAACCAGCAAGGCAATTCTCCTGCTTCTCAAAAGTGAGTCAGTGTGAAAACGATCCCGCGGCGGAAAAAGATGAGAAACAGTTCCCCGCTCGGTCAATCGCAAGCGAGCAGAGTGGCTGAATTTAATTAGCGCCCACTGGCCGCAACCGCTCAAAACACGGCCATGTTGATGTGTTATGCCTTAATAGGCCTTGCTGCGTTTCAGAGGGTCTCAAGCGGTGCAGTAACTAATGCAGTCTGCTGCAGCCATGGTGACAGCTCTCTCCGTCAGCCTGGCTCTTCACTGGGGAGGCAGGCGGCAGGCGGCCGCATGGTCGTGAGGCATGGAGCTCTAATTCCAACCCGAGCCCGACCACAACCAGGGTTCCAAACCTGGGTTTGGTTCTTGCTGGAAGTCAAGGAAACAGTGTGTGCAATTGATTGGCCACATACTGTCACCCCTGCCAAGGATTACAAAGTCCTGGACAGGTCTTTTGGAATTTTTGGGATTAGGATTAGGATTTAGATTTAACACATGCATCTTGCAAGGGGTATCAACATGAGGGCTCCCACATGGCATGGTCCAAAGATAGCCGCCAACTGATAATTGGTGTTGCGTCACCAGGTCTGTATTCGAAATGACACACCACTATACCGCACTCTGTATACCACAGTAGTATGTACTGCACACTGTATACGCCCCCTGTGTGTGGTATACAGTACAGTACCGAGCTCTGACCTACAGTGTAGTATACTAATACAGTCACATGACCAGTTACCTCACATTTACCTCAGAGCTGTTATTACTGTGTCCACTGTTTAGAGCTAGCTGCTGCTAACGCTGCTCAGTTCACCTGAGATACGGTTAGCCTAGCTGTTAGCTCCCCTCGGCTATTTCACTCTAAAACTGATCCTCTAAAGCGAGTTCATCTTTTATTAATCTTCACACCTGTATATTTAACTTTCTGAGGAGTGGGCTGCGTTTAGCTCCCCTGTGCTAACCGCCGCCATCTTCTCTGGCTGGAGAAGGCTAAGGTGCATGATGGGATGCAGTACACCATGAAGATAGCTCCACCTGTATGCTAGAATCTCTGACTGAAGTAGAACACCATCCGGGTATCTCCAGTACACCATGAAGATAGCTCCCCTTGTACACTAGAACCTTTGACTAGAGTAGAACACCATCCGGGTATCTCCAGTACACCATGAAGATAGCTCCCCCTGTACACTACAACCTCTGACTGGAGTAGAACACCATCCGGGTATCTCCAGTACACCATGAAGATAGCTCCACCTGTACACTAGAACCTCTGACTGGAGTAGAACACCATCCGGGGATCTCCAGTACAACATGAAGATAGCTCCACCTGTACACTAGAAACTCTGACTGGAGTAGAACACCATCCGGGGATCTCCAGAACACCATGAAGATAGCTCCACCTGTACACTAGAACCTCTGACTGGAGTAGAACACCATCCGGGTATCTCCAGTAGTATGTAGTATGCCATTTCGATTACTGACCAGGTTCCCATTTGGTTGTACCATTTTTCCAGTTCAACCTTAAACGGTGCTACAGTCTTTTTCTTTTTTGCACCGTTCAAAAAAGAATTCGAACATGAAGCTGGCTTGGGTTTTGTTGACGGCAAAGGCGGTGTTAAATCAGCCACACTGAGGAAGCAACTTCTGGACACACCTAGCTCGACAAAGTTAGCTCCCAATTCCAAACACAACCAGACAGTACTTTACACGCAAGGACCTGCATCCATACAGTACCATTGAAAACGAAGACGCTAGAACCAGGTATAGGACTACAATGATTTCACCAATGCAGCCGGGTAGCTGTAACATGGAGGGACGAGGAGACAGGAAGTAGAAGTGCAAGTCTTTAATATTATCCAATCAGAACTAACAGACATCACAGACGCCTAAGGACTGAGGACTAAGAACCAGGGTACAAAACATCAAGCCAGCACAAAGGGAAAGTATAAGTGCACGAGGGCTAACTAGGAATGCCTGGGAATGGGTGGAGCTACAAACCAGGTACAGGTGAGGGGCATGACAGGAGGAGCTATAAGCCCAAACAAACAGAAACAGATAACACAGGACAGCAAGGAAGTAGCAAGGGAAGCAGACAGAAACCGAGAAAACTGAGACAGACAGAGACAAGACAAGACAGGACGTGGCAATAGTAGTGACCCGAGCTCTACAGAGGAGCGAAACTTTAAACACAGCAGAGAGGACTGCATTAACATCATCAAGGGCAGTGGACTCCTATCTGACTGCCTCAGCACGCTTCCTCCCAGAAGACTGGCGACTGCTGTCTCACGATGCCCAAACTAGAGCAGTACTCAGAAGTGACACCTGGGACAACACAGCAGAGCACCTGCGAAATGGAGCAGAAGAAAGAGAGACGGTCGACAGTAACGGAGTACTTCAAACACTCACCATCAAAAGAATACCCGCACACACAGCTGCACACACAAACCTGGTGGGTAGGTTTGACACCGTGAGACATGAGGATGATTCATGCCAGCAAGGGCGGGCCTTATCTCTGTACCTGGCTGACCCAACAGCCACGGTTACGGGCATCCAGCGAGCAGTGGTGCCTCCATGAGTCATCCTGGCGGACGGCTGCACCACGCAGGACTACATCCACCCAGGCCGTCACCATGACTGTCCTTAACACCACGTCACCGTCACCAAAGACTGCAGTGGTGTCGTACCAGACTGTCATGGAGCGACTCAGAATGGCAGCGGGTCATCTTCAGTGACGAGTCCCGCTTTAGTCTTGGTGGAGACGCCCAACGAATCCGTGTGTGGAGGCACCGTGGTCAGCACCAAGATGAACGGTTTGTCGTCACACGTCCAGAAGGTCTGGTGTCACTCCACCTCCACCCCTACCGCACCATCTGCGGGAACTGTGTGAGGATGTTCAAGCTGCATGGGATGGATTATCACAGGACACCATTAGGAAACTCTACAGCTCCATACCGAGACGTCTGGCGTGTTGGGTTAGCAACGTAGCACAACATCATATCGTGAAGTGTTGTGATAACATTGTCTCGTGGGGTCTTTGGTGATTCCCAGCCACGTCCCTAATAACGGTAAGAAGGAAGTAACGGTAGATCAGATTCGAGACCACCAAAACACATATTTGAGAAATTACGATTTTCCAAACCTGCTGCTGAGTTTCAGCCCAGCATTTCAAGCTCCAGCCAGGAATGGCACTCCAACACGGCGACGCCAACAGGACTCGGGGATTAGATGTATCAGCACTTGAAAGCTTTTGAACAGCTTCCCTCACCGCGGCACAAGCCGGCCATTTCAACCGGGCTCGACCCGACCCCAGCGATCACAGGTGGGATTAACTCCTACACAGTGGCCGGACCGGGGAGACAGCACGGCCGTAACCCTTCCAGCATCACGGCGGCGGATCTGCCCCCCCCAAAAAAACCGCCGGCGAGGATTCTCTCACATCTGAGAGGGGATTATTAAGGGAACCTGAGAACAAGGTCAAAGACTTAGGGAAGAACACAGAGCAAGTTAAGTTTAACTTCCACTTCATCCCTGAGCCTCAGAGAGGCTTGCGAGATAGCCGCGGCTGAGGCTGGTGAAAGCTCCCCCGCCGGCACGCTAGGCTCTACTTTTGATGTTAATTCCTTGAAAGCTGTTTCTTTAGCTGGGGATTAACGCATGGAGAGCCGGGCTTAGCATGCTCGGGCTAATAAAGATGACACATCTAACACAGGTACTCTCTCTCAGGCGGTGGCTCCGGAGCCGTGCCTGTAAAGTCCCCTCACCCCTAATTATGACAAAGTGCACATCATGGCGGCCTGAAAAGGCATCGGGATCTTTGGGATCTCTTTGGACATCGTCACCACGGAGAACCTTCTCAGCTGCAGCTGCTGCCGCCTCTGTTTTCCTACCGAGCCCCTTATCCGGTGGCTGGCCAATGAGACGCCGTACATGGGTCCCCGAGACTGACAGTTATGAAGTGTGTCCATTATGGCCCATAAACGACCATTACAGTTACTGATTAGCTTCAACGGCTGCGCTAGCTCCGGGGAACGTGGCAGCTAATGATTGCATGGCAGCTTGCATACGAAAGTGACGCCGCGATTCATCTGCGGAGCCGACATCTCCGAGATTGATTGGTAATTCCCAAGAACAATCACCCCTCGGAATGCTTAAAATAATTCCGCCCTCCTGTTTTCCGGGAGTCTGTACTTGAGGCAGACAAACAAATCAAGGCATTCTCTCCCTCTGTGATCAATTATCATTTATCTTTAATGGCTCGATCTGACAGATAGCAGCAAAGCTCTAATGAACATCCTAATTACCGGTGATCATTATTTTATTTTGCCGGGAATGGTATGGCTAGGTCTCCGCATCGCCTCCGTGCCTCGAACGCACCGAGCGATAATCGTCCCGCGGGCCCTGGGGGACGGAACAATGGGCGATTTGAAAGTGTATCCTTCAAAACTTCAAGGCCCTTGAAAACTATCCTTTAGAAAGGAGGATATTTCCTGGTGTTGCGCCATTGGCCCATTCAGCGGGATTTCAAAGGACGAGATAATGCAAATATTTCATGGACGGCGGCGGATCCCGCGCCACCCCAGACGGGCTTCCTGCTATCTAAGCCTTGCATCCCAGTCAGCTGGGCTGAGGATGCCTACGCTGCAGTTATGGATGAGGCTGTGATCCCGTCGGCTCCGGCCGAGATGTAAACAGTAAGGTCATGCCTTTTAATACAGCTGTCCCAGTCAGACAGAATTAGGCTGAGCGCGCCAACTGCATCTTGCTCCCCGTTCCGGGAGGTGCACTTTTGACCGGAGCGCCTGGGAAAGCCTGTTTTTACAGCATACGGACTGTGAGCGGGATTGTTTTCCGGGGCGCTCTTCACTCCGAACGGCTGGTAATGCGCCCTGAAGCCCAGGAACTCTTCACACCGCGTGGATGGATAACAACAAGGATGTCTCAGTTCAAAGGGCCCACATGAAGGGAGACTAAACCGGACTAAACAGCCCCGGGGCCCCGCGTCATTAAAATGGAGCTTGAGAGAGACTGGCACTAATCTTGACATTGCATTTTAGGTATTCTCTAAGATTTCACCCGGCGAATTATATGATGATTAGGTGTGGTTTTTTGAAGGCCTAAGCCGTTGCCCCTCATTGCATCACACAGCGCTAATTTCCGAAAACAAAAACAAGAGCGGGCGCGAGGTTACCCGTCGATGTCATCAGACGGACACAGAGCAAGAGCCGTCAGCGAGAGAGCCGCGAGGCCAGATGCGGAGCTCCTCTTACTGAGATGTGTCATCAGAACCCTAATACTGTTCTCCAACCTGCCTGCAGTACATCCCTCCACCTGTAGGGGCCAGCATGTGACGTGATCTCCATAGAAAAAAAGGAATAACGGGGAAAAAAAGGGAAAAAAGGAAAAAAAAAACAGCTCCACAGGTGCCGCTAGTCCATCACCCTGAGCTCCCCGTGCAAGCTGAGAGAGTGACAGTACATTCGGGTGGTGGCTCTACAACCCCGGCTCCATATTAACACATGCACGTGTGAGATTCTCAATGCAGCTTAGTTAAGCCACAGATCGATACCCACATATGCCGAGAGGTCTAATCATCACACTACAGGAGCACCGGCCGTGGCTGAGCAACAATGGAGCGGTCTGGTCAGCGTGAGGTGCGGCCTGACCAGAGTCCAGCTGTACCAGGCCAGCGGACCTCCGTGGCCCATACATGGGAATCTCAACAAGCATAATAGCTAATAACTCAAATCACTCATCGATCGCACCAGCCGCAACTCGCCAGCCATTCACCAGCGCTCGTCTTGCTGACCGCTCCGGTGCTTCTTTGTATGGGGTTTGACGGTGCGTAACGGCGAGGAACGCAATCAGCCGCCGTGCTGTACTTTGTTATTGTATTGAATATCCATAGACATTTTCTACGCCAGCTCACATGCTTTGTCTATTGGAGGTCTATGTGAATACCGCCTATCGATTAGTCCTTTATCAAGCTTGGAATAACAAACATGAAACATGATGTCACCGTTTATTTTCTACACTTTATTCTTTATTTTAAGGGCCAATATGGCGGACGACAAAGGCATGACGGTATGGACTAGGGAGTGCCAACGTGGTCCATCCAGTGACTGGATTCGTTGGAGGGTTTTCGGTGACATCATATTTACATATACAGTCGTGCCCAGACGCTATGTTGATGAAGTTATGAATAGAAGCTATGATATATACATATGTATATATTCCCGTATATACAGTTGGGGAATTTGAGGTAGATAAAACATTGTTATGAACATGTAACATTAAATATGGACTAACTAACATGAAGTTATGCACTAACCTTTACAGTGCTCAGCGAAGTCAACACGTAACAGGTGTTACTTAACATTAGTTAGCCTTTGTTCATGTATTACTTCATGTTAAGTAGTGCATTACTTTGTTAGTTAGTCAATAATAAACGTAAACATATAACAGCTGGATGTTTACATGGAACTAGTACACGTAAACTACTCTATGTTTACCTGTTAAGTCAACCTGTAACCGTAGTTACTGAACATTAGTTAACCATTGTTAGCTTTACTTCATGCTAATTAATGCATTACCTCATGTTTGTTGGTCAACACCTAATGCAATGCAGCGTGTTACCAGGACATGTGTCCTGCACAAGTTTTGGCCAGTTCATATTTTATTATTCTATATTTTTTAGAAATTCTAGAAATTCAATTGTAAATTAATTTAGCAAAAAAATAAAAAGCCATATTTAGAATGACAGTCCAACGATTTCTATTAAAACAGTCTACATGATTAAACACCTGAGATCTAAACAAAGCTCACTCAGAGTGGTTTGGTCAGAACCGTCCAGGGTGGCGGTGAAGGGGACCAGACGTCCACCTCTAAAAGCTCCCTCACAGGAAGTTCATACAGGTCATGCTTATGAACACGCTGCCTCCTCCACACAGATCTTCTCCAGATCAGCCAGGTTTCTGGGCTGTCGCTGAGAAACATGGAGTTGAGCTACCTCCAAAGATCTTCTATAGGGTTTAGGTCTGGAGACTGGCTAGGCCACTCCAGAACCTTGATATGCTTCTTACGGAGCCACTCCTTGGTTATCCTGGCTGTGTGCTTTGGGTCATTGTCATGTTGGAAGACCCAGCCACGACCCATCTTAAATGCTCTAACTGAGGGAAGGAGGTTGTTCCCCAAAATCTCGCAATACATGGCCCCGGTCCTCCTCTCCTTAACACAGTGCAGTCGTCCTGTCCCATGTGCAGAAAAACACCCCCACAGCATGATGCTCCACCCCCATGCTCCACAGTAGGGATGGTGTTTTTGGGATGGTACTCATCATTCTTCATCCTCCAAACACGGCGAGTGGAATTAAGACCATCTGACCACAGAACTTTCTCCCATGACTCCTCTGGATCATCCAAATGGTCATCGGCAAACTTAAGATATATATATATAAAAATAACAGTTATATAGATGTAGTCATAGTTATGCTAATGATGTAAAGCAGGGTGATGGTGATGGTGAAGGTGGTTGTTGCCCATGGAGATAGATGATATATATATGTGATGATATAGGTGAGATGTGTGGTGGCAGTCCCATGGACCGATGGACCAGCACTACTGGCGGTTCATCTGGGAACTGGTTGGTTCTGAACCTCCTCCCGCTCGGGAGCTGTGTGAACAGACAGTGGCTTGGGTGGGTGGAGTCCTTTCCTCCACAGGCAGCAGCTGGTGTATAATTCCAGGAGGCTTGGGAGCTGAACCCCGCTGATGTGCTGTGCTGTCCGCACCGCCCTCTGCAGAGCTTTCCGCTCGATGGCTGTGCAGCTCCCATTCCAGGTCGTGATGAACCTCTTCAGGCGTCTGAGGCACTGCTGTGTCCGTGTGGTGTGTTCAGTCCATGTAATTTACTCTGTGATGTGAACCCCCGAGGAACCTGAAGCTGCTGAGCCTCTCTACAGTGACCCCATTGATGGAGATGGGGGGTGTGCAGCTTCTCCTGCTTTCTGGTTTGAAATGTACTTTAACCCATTCGTTTGAATCCGTTCATGGCGGAGGGATATGCGCAGACCGTCATGAGGCAAAATACAGTCCCCAAATTTACATGATGAATGGACCCCCAGAACTGGCCCAAAACTGCCTGGTGGAAAAGTCTGGTTCCATTGACTTGCACTGAAATTGAATTTTTTGCCCTCTCCTGTAAAGCTGCCATGTACCCACATACACACTAGTGAACACACACACTAGGGGGCAGTGGACAGCCCTATCCACAGGGCCCAGTGGAGGCAGTTGGGGGTTAGGTGCCTAGCTCAAGTGCACCTTAGTCGTTACTGTAGGTTCAAGGAATCAAACCGGCGACCCTCTGGTCACAAGGCTGGTTTCCTAACTTCCAGCCCACGACTGCCCCCCGAATGGACAGTTCTTGGACAGCCATGACATACAAACACTCAGTAGATGTCTATATGTGTGTGGTAGACATCATGGTGACCCCTGGTTCCCATCTGACCTTTTCGTTCAGTCCTTGTCAACATGCTTGACAAGGAGACATGCTGACTGCAGTGCATCCCACGGCTGCTGGAGGGTATGTAAAGTGACCACGACGAGCAAGGTGGTCCCACAGATGCTCAGTTGGGGGACATGAGGGACATGTGTCCAGGCACCTTATATATCCACTAAGCCAGCTCACAACACGTGATTCCATCACTGGCTACACGCTGCCGCTGGCGTACGTAGGAAGTGGTCATAATAATATGACTCGCCTGTGTACTACATCCTCAAACACTAGCTAGTGTTAGTATTAGGTGAGCAATTGGGACTGGAATGCTGGAATTCATCCGCGTTCCTACAGCAGTCTAGCTCCACCCACTCATGCTGATGTAACCCGGAGCCCGAAATGCTTTTCCGACTGAGGCTATCGAAAAAGAGGTCATTTGCATATCTCAGATGCAGAGAGGTCAGAAAAACGAGCCTGTAAAGAAGAACGAGCTGCTGATATCGGAAAGGCTTCGGCACATGAACCCACACCCACATCCCACAAAGTGGAGGTCAGGAAAGCAAACGCTAAACCATATTCAGGAAAACTGTGGGATACTGGAAACCATGCTAAACTTCGGAAGGCCAAAGTCAGTAGCCCTGCGCCGTGAACCTTGCAGCCCTGCGATTTCTCCCCGCATACAATCATCATATAGAGGAGCTGCCTGGGTCCCGGCCGCTCGGCGGTCTGTCAGTCATGGTTTGGTAATAATGTGTGTGTGTATCTGAAGAGGGTTCATTCGGTGTCAGAAGTTTCGATTCTGTTTCATACGCAACACTAATAGTACTCCCACTTCAATTATGCTCAGCCTCGCTCGCCTTTCCTCCCAGTTCCTGAGTGGCACAAGAGAGCAGTGCCACAGTGCCCCCATCTGGTCACCCACGTACCGGCACATGCATGCACACAGATACAGTTGGATGCAGTATGTTTAGTCTGCTTCAGCCAGTACAAGACAAAATATAAACACCCCCAGTTCTGAGCGCCTCAGCACACTCCTCTACCACTGAGGGTTCCAAAAAGGGTTCTATGCTGTATGAGAAGAACCCATAGAAGCCCCACTTTCCTAAAAACCTGTCATACCCTGTCATGTCCTGTTCATGTTTGTCTTATATGCCTTCCTGTTTCTGTCTTGTCATGTCCATGTGCTGTCTGTCACTCTGTTCCATAAACCTCTGCTGTTTTGGTCTTTTGCTCCTCCTGTCTCCGCCCTCTGGTCAGGCCCCTCACCTGTTTCTGGCTCCGCCCCTTCCCAGGTGTCTCTCGTTAGCCCTTGTTGTTTTATACTCCATGTTGTGCCCTTTGTTCTTGCTTGGCGTTTGTTCCCCTGCTGGTGTCTTGTTCCCATGCCCGTCGTTTTGTCTCCTTGTCTGTAGGGTTAGTGTATTCCGTCTGGTCTGTTGTCTCCCTCCCGGTCGATGGTCCCCATGTTAGTTAGTCTGTAAGCCGGTTTAGTGTTTCTTAGTTTTTGCTTCTTTGGTTTTGTTTCGTTGAGAGTTGTTTGGTGTAGTTTCTTCTCGTTTGTGTTGTCATTAAAACTTGCGTTTGCATCCCGTCTCCACGTCCTGTCTCCAGGTAACAAAACCTAATATCAGTGCATGGATCTTTGGGGAAGCTTTTTTTTTGGTGAGTGTGGAGAACGTTTTAAAAGAGCGTCATGTATGTAAAGGTTCTAGGAACCTTTAAATCAGGGTGTGCTCCTTACAATAAAGCTGCCTTGGCCTAATCACATTTGGGTCCGTAAGGAACCATGTCTGAAAAGAAATTTGAAAGGTTCTTCCTTTTAACGTTTCCATGATGTAGAGCTTCTTTTGGCTTCAGAAGTTTCTTCATGCTGATTTACAAAAGTGGTTCTCCAAAGAACCATTCATTGAAAGGTTCTTTAGGGAATCTAACGTGCTTCCGTAACGGCTTCTATAGATGACATCCTGGCTCCTTCATAAAGAATCCTTGTTTTGTTTGTTTCCTAAAGAACCTTTTGATGGATAGTTCCTTAAAGAACCTTTTTTCTTAAATTCTCCTTACATTCACATTGGATCATTTTCACACCTATGGTTCTTTTGGAGAACCGATAATGGTCCTTCTGTGGTAACCCCCAGAAACTCTTTGTGGTTTCCCAATTTTTGAAGAATGTAGAACCGTTGCACTGTATGTAAATTCTTCATTTCAGATACGGTTCCTTAGGAACCATGGCATCATTGCTAAGTTGCCTGAGGTTCCTTCAACCCTCTTTTAAGCATGGTACTTTTAGAGAACCAAAAATGGTTTCTCTATGGCAGCCACACATGGTTTCTTTAGGAACCGTGGAATTACTACTACACTGCCTGAAGGTTCTTTAAACTTACAAGTGTGGTTAAATATTTGTGGTCCCTCAGTTTAAGAATAGAACCTTTGCATTATGTGAAGGTTCTTGAGACCCTTAAACAGGGTTCTGCACACTTGCAGATCTCTATTTGAGACATCATTCCTTAGGCACCATGGGATTACTGCTGCTTTACCTGGAAGTTCTTTTCCCCTGTCAAGGATGGTTCTTTCAGAGAACCAAAAATGGTTCTTTGGCATCACTCAAAGAACTCTTTGTTGTTCCTCTTTCACCTCTGCGAAGTTCTCACTGCTCACATTCTCTATGTTAATCAGGTTTTTTTTGGGAACCACATGTGGTTCTGCGAAGTAGCTGACCAGCCTAGACGACTACCTCCAACATAGTTGTTTCTCAGTGGAATTGGAACGGGCTCACTTCCGGTTCCCTTTAGAACATACTTTTCGAACTCGGACTGAAAAGTGTCTAGTCTAACTTTTCCAGGCTGATGCGGGAATTTCATGCATGCAGCGTTCCTCATTATGCTGCTCGGCACTGACTATTAAAGGGCTTCCTTTCTATCAGTGCCTCCATATGCACAGAAGTATACATCCCGGTCGGCGATGTCTGAAAGCATGGAACATCACAAGAGGATTCGGATCCTCATAATAACCGGTTGTGTAAGGTTCGGCTGGCTGATTATAAGTGTATTAAGTAGGCCGAATTTGACTGCAAGCATTCCAGACGAGAGAGAAAATAATGCAACGTTCCGACTGTTTTCCGATGAGAGGAAGATGGGAAAAAAATAAAAAACCAACATTAAAAAAACATAAAAAAGGAGAAAAAGAAAAGGAAGAGAAAAAAACACGAAGGCAATTATCAGGCTGATCGATAAAAAGAAAAGAAGTTTTTACTTTATTTTATTTTTTTATTTTCTCCCATGGAAACATTCGCTCTGGATGAAACAAATAAAGAAGGGCGAGGGAAATGAGGTTCGTGATGGAGCGAAGGCCTCGGAAGACAAAGAGGCTGGATGGCACGGGCTTATGAAACCAAACTCGCTTGTGAGAGGTCAGCACCGCAGTCAACAGACGCCCACGGCTAGAGCGCGACTGCGTTTGTGCCTACAAGTGCGCTGGTGCTCTCGCGTCCGATAACAGACTGCAAAAAGTTGAGCTAGAGGTTGGCGCGGCACGGGTGCAAGCACGTGTGCGTGCACAGAATAACCGTTGGCTCTGTCGCGGCGAAAATGAGCATGTCTGTGAAAAGGAGTCGTGCGGGAAGGCAGCGTGGAGCAGGGCTGGAAAGCACGGCTCCCTCTCTCGCAGTCCCACAATGGCACAGCGCTAGCAAAACAGTGTTAACAAAACGTGGCACGCCAGCAGAGTGCCGGGCGCTAACGCAACACGACATGCTAACAAAGCTAACAAAGCATGGCACCGTGGCAGGGCATATGGAGGAAACTCAGCACGACACGCGAACACGGCTTCGACTTAGGAGATGAAAGGCCTGGCTGGCGTGCCACTGTACAGCATTCGCCTCTTGTTTATTAGCAGATTTCTGCAGTGCTAGTGTGACACGTTCAGAAGAGAAATGTGCAGCCAGACTCTGAAAGAATGCATTACAGAAAGGCCCCCATACAAAAACGCCCGCTATTGGTTAATACCAGCAGGCCCTCATAGCGTGTAGAACCTGCACGAGCACCAGTAACCACTGGGACTGGATTGAACATGGACTGGACAAGTTTCTGGATGTAGCCACATCAGTGTTCAGATACTCCTACATAGGGTTGCCACCTTTCAGAAATGAAAATAAAGAACGGAGGGTGGGGGTCGCGTGAGTGGTGAGGCGGGCATGGTCATGTGTAAGTGATGTGTTCGAAATTGCGTCCTGTATTTGAACTATTGCCGTGGTGGGTGTTTGATGGCATCTTTCTGTTTCCCGTTGCATTGTGGGAGAAGAGTGTCAATCATTACCATGCTCATTACCATGTTAGAGTGTGATCAAGCATGTGTCACACGTGTGTTTACCAAACATTTACTGTAATATGGAACAAAGCTGAGTCCGAGTGGGGGGCGGGATTGTGATCATTCATGTATGTGTGACAGACATTTCTGAAAATACGGAAACAAATTTACGGACATTTACAGAATACAGAACAAATTTACATACATTTAAGGAATTTACAGAACAAATTTACGGACATTTACGGAATTTACGGAAACAAATTTACGGACATTTACGGAATTTACGGAAACAAATTTACAGACATTTACGGAATTTACAGAACAAATTTACGGACATTTACGGAATTTACAGAACAAATTTACGGACATCTACGGAATTTACGGAAACAAATTTATGGACATGTACAGAATACAGAACAAATTTACAGACATTTACGGAATTTACAGAACAAATTTACGGACATTTACAGAATACAGAACAAATTTACGGACATTTATGGAATTTACGAAACAAATTTACAGACATTTACAGAATACAGAACAAATTTACGGACATTTACTAAATTTATAGAACAAATTTACAGACATTTACGGAATTTACGGAAACAAATTTATGGACATGTACAGAATACAGAACAAATTTACAGACATTTACGGAATTTACGGAAACAAATTTATGGACATGTACAGAATACAGAACAAATTTACAGACATTTACGGAATTTACGGAAACAAATTTATGGACATGTACAGAATACAGAACAAATTTACGGACATTTACGGAATTTACGGAACAAATTTACGGACATTTACAGAATACAGAACAAATTACGGACATTTACGGAAAAAATGTACGGACGTTTACGGAATACGGAACAAATTTAGAGACATGTACAGAATACAGAACAAATCGCGTCCCGTATTGGTTTAATACGGAATGCAACATTTAATTGCCAAATAAAAGACGATTTGGTACGGGACAGGTGGCAACCATATTCCTACACCAAAGAATTGGTCAGTTTGGCCAGATTTGGTGGGTGCCTTCCCTGGCTGCTCCAGAAAATCCATGGGACTACCAAGAGGACACAAATCTGGGGATGTTGGGGGCCAGTACAGATGTGTGAATGCTCCTGAATGTTCATCATGCCAGTCACATTTCCAGCCCTGAGAACCTGAGAACTGTCATCTTGGAATACCAGGAAAGGTGAGGCTATGTTCTCGGCTAAGATGCTGAGCAAAAGGCAAAGCCTGGTTGTCCAGCAGCTTAGTGTAGCCACCGTGGTTCAAACGTCCTGTCACCTCAACCGGAGAATCCATTTCCAAATAATTACCCCAACATCTGGAACATCACAGGTGGGACTCAAGTTTGGTCCGAAGACTCATAGATTCATAAACTACACAATCATTCATAAAGGCTTACCCCAATGAGCAGCGGTTTCCCTCAGGGCAGCTTTTTGTTTATATCAAGTGAGGCAACTAATGTACATCACTGGAGAGGAGTAAAGATTGGAATCTGGGTCCAAGCCCCCCATGAGCCAGCCAACGAACAGTGGCAAGGAAAGACTCCCCATGAGTGAGAGGAGGAACCTTGAGAAGAACCCACCCTCCTACTCTTTTAATGGCACTGTGTCCATTTCACAGTTGGCGTCCTTCTTCCAGCAGGCGGTGCCCACACTAGTCCACCTTACTGTTCAGGTGTTGACGATGGTTTAAGCTTGACCTCGGCTGGCCAATGTTTACGGAATTATGGCGCTGACAACAAGGACACCGTAAAACACAGGTAAGGATCCAGGACGATCCTGAAGGCTGGGCAATGCAGATCCAGGGCTGTTCGGACAAGGCAGCTCATGCCGTACTCTCCTGTGGAGCTCTAACTTTGTCCTAATATCCGCCCACCGATCTACAGCACTTCAAAGATCAGATATTGAATGTGGTCATCATCCGTTTCCCAAAGACTATAATAAACGTACGGTCAGAGAGGGAGCATGATGCCCTATAATCCTGTACAGATTGAAGTCAGTTCCTCTTATCTGAATTCCACTGGCTCTATGGACTAACACCGCGGGCAAGCCTCCCAGTGGGCCATGCCACCCAGGGCACACCTAAGTCGCGTACAAAGTTGGAAGATTCCAATTTTTTAGGGGATGAAAAGAGGAAGGTGGCAAAACATGGGCGTGCAATGAATCCTCTTAAAGACAGGGGGAGCACTGCGATAGGCTAGAGTAGTGAATGACTGAGTGACGTGGCGCTGGAGTCTTCCTGGCAGAACTGGCCCTAAAGCTCTCATGTCTGTATCTCCGGGTCTCGGTGGGCTAGCAGTGTGGTCCAGGGCCTCTTGGAAAGGGAACGTCATGCTCTACCAACCTGTGGAGTTTGGCTTCACCACGGATTCTGCTGAAGGTTGCAAAGCCTTCACATCTCCCGTGGTTCCATTCATGGCATCATCAGAGATTGGTCAATGGTGACTTAACGTCAGTCACGTATCCGTCCACTGCAGCTTCCTGTTTCTAGCAGTGTCCAATTCATACGCACTACTTGATATACTATGCTGGAGAGTTCAATCCTCGATCCCAAAGACAACCCAAACACAGCCTGAGACTCTCCTACATCAGGGACGTAGGGACCTAGACTCCCAGAGACTCAGACACTGTCTTCAACAAGTGCAGTCTTGCCCATGTGCTCTGGTTGGTCCAGCTGTGACCGTCCCGCAAGAACAGGAACCAAACCCGGTTCCTCATGTGTGAGGTTGCGACTTGTCGACTACACTGTTAGGGAGCATGGTGGCACCATATGTAGCGCTGTCTCCTAACAGCAAGAAGTGCCTGGGATTGGTTCCTGGCCGGGATGTCCAGGGTTCTTTCTGTAAGGCCTTCTCCACCAACATGGAATGGGTTCCACCAAAACCAAGCTGGTGTTCCCAGCTGGAACCAAAGAATCGTAGGCTCTTCAGTACGAACTGTGACGACCTCTGTGGGCGTATCTGTAGGTGAGGAAAGAGAGGACGGCAGTAGTGACACCTGGTGGTCTGCTGGAGAACCTCTTCTAGGTCTTCTTATCTCCAGTAGTTGATCTGTGCTTGCCTAAGTAACCTACACGCTGCTCCATCACAGTGCAGCGCCCCCTGTTGGCATGGATGACATGTCCTTTGACATTCTTTGGCTCCAATAAGAGCTGGTGCAAACGCAGCAGGTTCCCTGGATTGCACCAAGGTTCTACAAAGCCTGAGCAGAACAAGTTTAAGAACCAGGGTTCCTTTGGTTTAAAAATAGGGCTATGGGTGGAGTTTGTATGCCCATGTTGGTGTGGGTTTCTTCCCACAGTCCAAAGACACTCTATAGGTGTGGATGTGTAAGTCTGTCCTGCGACGGTCTGGTGGACTGTCCAGGGTGTTTCCTGCCTCCAGCACCCCCCACCCCGTGATCCAGACGGGTGAGAACGTTCTCTCGCTGGGATGCAGCAGGCTTCTGCAAGAAGGTGGTCCTCTATCTCAGGCAAGCCAGCGCTCTAATGGTTGGAGTATATCATTAACCTACTGTAGCCCACGAGTCCAGCGAGTCAACTCGCATAATTAGATGTACCCAACAAGAGCATGTGTGGGCCGGTTATCAGCGGGACCTCCCAAGGTGGCTGCCCGGCCTGCACCAGCAGCAGTCCCGCTACCAAACGGATGGATGGATGGTGGCATGATTACACCAGGCACCCAGCTAAACCAGCCAGGAGAATAATTTATATCAGAGCCTGCGCAGCTCTAGCACCTCCAAAGTCTCCGTAACCGCTCTGCTGATGTTAATCATACAATATTTATGGCCCCAGCCAGACGTAATCCACAAATCTGTGCATTTAATTTCGGGCCCATG
>JAMWET010001336.1:47500-50000 GCA_024036415.1 Prochilodus magdalenae | reverse complement strand
TGTCTAGAATAGCTTCAGGAGCATTTGGTGGTGGAGATGTGGCGGCCTGATGAGTCACAGTACCAGCTGTTTCGGGCTGATGGTATGGACCACATGAAACCATGGGTCCCAGCTGTCAACAAGGCACAGGGCAGGCTGGGGGTGGCTCCATTCTGGTGTGGGTGGTGTTATCATGGCATGGGTTAATAAACGCCTCACTGACCGGTGCCCACTACGTTTCACTGCGTCGTGACATTTTGCATCCCTTCATGGACCCCCACAAAGATGGGCTATTCCAGCAGGATGGATATTCCACACACAATGCACCATACCATTCGGACCCTAAGTTGTCTAGAATAGCTTCAGGAGCATTTGGTGGTGGAGATGTGGCGGCCTGATGAGTCACAGTACCAGTTGAAACCATGGGTCCCAGCTGTCAACAAGGCATGGTGCAGGCTGGGGGCGGATCCATACTGGTGTGGGGTGTGTTCTCAGGGTATGGGTTGGGTCCACTGCCCTGCCTAAACACACCACTGACTGGTGCCCTGTATGCTTCAGTGGGCACCCTGCTAACCCATGACTTTTGGCATGTCAGTGTAATCACATGGTGAGTCGAATGAAGTGGGCCGAGCTTCCTAGGCCCTGCCGAGCATCACGGAATGCTTCACGGCGGCTATAAATAGCCCGAGGCAAAATACAGGCCATTTCCTGTGGTTATGCAGATGAGCTCTGATGTAGGATGCATCCCAAGGCTTGAGTAAACATGAACATTCATAAAATGGCCCAAATGTGTTGTGGTCTATTTGTGGAAAGCTCTGATGAAGTCCGAAGTCCAGAGCGAAGATATCATAGACCAGGCGCAGCGGGAATATCTTAGACTTGTATCATATCCTAGGAGCTGGTGCTGTGCTGGAGTTCTAGCATCAGGTGCTGTCGGCTCAGTACCAGCACCGTATGGAGAAGGTGCCAAGCTATGACAGATGGGGGCTGTCTATGAACGCTGATGACACATAAAGGCGATTAGAGTTCAGCCTCCAGTCCTCCGTCAGGCTCCAGCCTTCGGAGCAATATTATGGAAAAGCTGTGCCAGTGGTATCACGTTTGGGTCAAAATCCAAAACTTTTAAACACTAGAGGCGTCTGGATAACTTCATAAATCTCCATTAGAAGCTAAATGTCACAGCGCCGCTCGTTCGCATGAGGAGGTCAAAAGAAAATACTGTGAGAGAGATTGAGACGACCAAGGAGGCGGAGTGACACTGTGACACACCTAGCGGCTAACCAGAGGTCAGCCTTCTAAGATGCGAGCTGAAGTAAAGCCTGTCTAGATGGCGACAACGGCTTAGCCCACACGTCTGTCTTTTTTCAATTTCCAGTCCTCCGGAGCTAGCGCTGGCTCTGAGAGCGATTATACCTGTGAAGATTGGTTCACGTAACAGTCAAAAAAAGAAATACCGTGCATTTCATTGGTTTACCAAGGTCATGTGACTCTGGAACTCACCTAGCGGCAATATTATGCATGTGCCATCGGCTCATGTCAGGTTAGAAGAAATACCGGGCAATTCATAGGTTTACAATGGTCATGTGACACTGTGACACACCTAGCGGCTAACCAGAGGTCAGCCTAGTCAATTAGTAAGCCTCTGTCTAGGGTGGCCACACGTCCAGTTTTAGGCCGGACAGTCCGGTTCTTCAACTCCCAGTCCTCCATCTGGTTCAGAACCGGGACGGACCACTATTCCTCTTTTTGGGATGAACGGCTTAAACTGTTCATTCGCGAGCAAAATGATGTGTACCATCGGCTCACACCTGTGTCAAACGACATGCCTTGCATTTCATTGGTTATCCAAGGTGATGTGACATTGTGACTCACCTACCGGCTAATCGGAGGTGAGCCCCCTAAATACTAGCCAGTTAGTAAGCTCCTGTCTGGGTAGGCCACATGTCCGTTTTTAGGCTGGACAGTCCGGTTCTTCAACTCCCAGTACTCCATCTGGTTTAGAACCGGGACGGATCACCATTCCTCTTTTTGGGATGAACAACTTAAACTGTTTATTCACGAGCAAAATGATGTGTACCATCGGCTCACACCTGCCTTGCATTTCATTGGTTTACCAAGGTCATGTGACACCATGACTTGCCTACAGGCTAACCGGAGGTCAGCCTTCTAAGTACTAGCCAATTAGTTAGCTCCTGTCTGGGTTGGCCATAGTCCGGTTTTAGGCCGGACAGTCCGGTTCTTCAACTCCCAGTCCTCCGTCTGGCTCAGCGCCTGGACGGACCCCTGTCCTCTTTTTGGGATGAACTACATATTCAATATTATATGTGCCGCTGGCTCACGTCCGTGTCAAAAGACATGTCTTGCATTTCATTGGTTTACCAAGGTCATGTGACATTGTGACTCGCCTACCGGCTAACCGGTAGACAAGTAAAGCGTTGTGTATGTGTTATATAGATCAGGTTATGATTTTAATTCTGTTCTACTACCGTGCCCTTTTATGATGTCCTCCTTTTGGGGGTGG
>JAMWET010001336.1:37500-45000 GCA_024036415.1 Prochilodus magdalenae | reverse complement strand
CTATGGAGCGTTTCAATAGTGCAGGCTCCGAATGAGAGTGTTCTGTATGGGCCCCTTCAGATCAATACGTCCTTGTGTGTTCAGTTGGGGAAAACTCAAACATACGTCTTCTTTTCATGTCACTGGAAGAGCTCTTACAGCTAAGCGAGCTGCACCGTAAAGGTCAGCCTGGCCATTCCGCACCTGCACTCCCGGCTGCAGCAGTGCTCCCACGAGAACGCTTCTGCTTTGTCTTCGCTGTCACTGGAAAACTTTCTAACTTCATGGACATTTCATGAGAAATGGAGGAACAGAAGCGGACAGAAATGCTCGGAAACGGACATTTCAGTAAACAGTCTTTCCGAGCAGAGAAACCTGGCAAAGCAAGCAAAATGGTCCCTTGTAGAGGCACGGCAAACGATGTACACTCATCATCCAAACAGCAGCTGCACCCAGAAGGAGGTGTGGGGTTGCGGTGCTGTTGGGAAGGAAGATAAAGATTACCAGGATCAATAACTGGTGATAAATTTAGACTGATATGATCAATATTTATTGAGCTACACATACAGAAGTCTGTCTCTAAGTATGGCGTCGGGCCGCCGTGTTCGCTAACCCAACACGCCAGACGTCTCGGTATGGAGCTGTAGAGGTTCCTAATGGAGTCCTGTGATAATCCATCCCATGCAGCTTGAACATCCTCACACAGTTCCTGCAGATGGTGCGGTAGGGGTGGAGGTGGAGGGACACCAGGCCTTCCACAAACCGTTCATCTCGGTGCTGACCACGGTGCCTCCACACACGGGTTCGTTGGGCGTCTCCACCAAGACTAAAGCGGGACTCGTCACTGAAGATGACCCGCTGCCATTCTGAGTCACTCCATGACAGTCTGGTACGACACCACTGCAGTCTTTGGTGACGGTGACGTGGTGTTAAGGACAGTCGTGGTAACGGTCTGTGTGCACTCGTGGCTGTTTGGTCTCTCCGCCCATGTCGAACAGTTCATCGGTTCTCCTTCTCTGTAGCTCATGTAGGTTTCCCAGATCCTTCATGTCACTGGCATGCCTTCTTCCATCCATGGAAGCCAACACCATGCTATGGTAATACCGCATGACCAGCTTAGCCCGTGATACATTGATCAGACCATCCTGCTTACAAGGCGTCCTACGACCCCACCCCTCTCCAAGTCTTCCAACTGCTCGAATGCCTTTCCCACTCTTCCCTGAGGCATAGGAAGGTATGCCTACCAACATAACAGCACCAGTCCGAACGGGAAGCACGTGCAATCGGATGACAAACCCATCCACCAAGTTCATTCCAAATGGAATGTATCCCATAGAATCCGGGAACAAACTTCCCATATGGGAATGACTACCCATACCATAGATGGACAGTGATCAGTTTCTCCGAACACTTTTCAGGAACATTTGAATCCATAAATGCTATTTTTCCCCATTATATGATTCCGTTTCTGTCATGAAAGGTGCCGGCAATTCCCGAGTCTTCCTTTATTCCCTCCACATGAAAGCGCCAGTTTGCATTTCTCTAAAGAAAGGTCTCTCTCGTCTTTTTCCTTCTCCCCTTTCATGTGAATGTGCCTCGCTTCTTCCGATCCGACCTCGTGTTTGTGTGCACCGCGATGGTTTCACCTTCCTACCTCTGTGTCTTTCACTCAGATCCGGGCTCTAATTAAATGAGAGAGGTCGCACCTTGGCTTCCCTTCGATTCGTGTCAGTGTCATGGAAGCCAGGCTCAATGCCACCGAGGCCCGAGTCAATGAAACAAAGCCGGCGAGTGCGGGTAAATGGGAAAGCGAAGCGAGAAAGCGCCGTTTGAATAGGGAACGTTCATTGACCAATAGTCCATTCTTCACTTGAAGCCCCAGGAGATTGAGTTCCAAGGCCTGGAGCCTCGTCTGAAAGCGGACGCAAGCGGCGTCGAGGAACTGAAAAGACAGGATGTACCTTTTTATCTCCCTCTGGCATAAAAGAGAAAGAGTCCTCACCTCGTTTTGAAATCGATCACGTTTTAGATCTTTCGCTATCTCTTGTGAGGCTCAAGTCGTGGACCTCGAGGTCCTCAATGACAGGGCCGGTTCTACAGGGAACCTGGATGGAGGATCAGGGCACCATACCACACTGTGGCAACGGAAGGCTAAACCACTGGGCAAAGAAAGTCTGATGGTGGAGGACTTCTACAGCAGGTGTCCTCAAATCTGGACCAGTTTCGGTTCTGGGGTTTGGAATGGCCGGTAGGTTCAATGACTATAGACTCCGGGACGGGAATCTGGATTTAAGGTGGACAAATACCTAAACCATTGCAACCTTAATAATGAGGTTCTTAAAGCGTTCTTTATAATGGGCCATGGGGTCTTCAAATCCACACCTTGGAAAATTCCAGATCCTGGATTTTGGAATACGGTTCTATTTGGTAGAGTCTATTAACTATGAGTGCCTAGAAATTCCAGGACAGGAATCTGGATTTAAGGTGGACAGATGCCTAAACCATTAGAACAGGCTTCTCAAAGGTTCTTTAGGATTGGCCATGGGGTCCTCAAATTCATACCTTGGAAGTTCCTGGTCCTGGATTTTGGAATTTGTTCAATTTGGTAGATTCTATTAACTATGAGTGCCTAGAAATTCCAGGACGGGAATCTGGATTTAAGGTGGACAGATGCCTAAACCATTAGAACAGGCTTCTCAAAGGTTCTTTAGGATCGGCCATGGAGTCTTCAAATCCACACCTTGGAAGTTCCTGGTCCTGGATTTTGGAATACGGTTCTATTTGGTAGATTCTATTAACTATGAGTGCCTACAAATTCCAGGACGGGAATCTGGATTTAAGGTGGACAGATGCCTAAACCATTAGAACAGGCTTCTCAAAGGTTCTTTAGGATCGGCCATGGGGTCATCAAATTCACACCTTGGAAAATTCCAGATCCTGGATTTTGGAATACGGTTCTATTTGGTAGAGTCTATTAACTATGAGTGCCTAGAAATTCCAGGACAGGAATCTGGATTTAAGGTGGACAGATGCCTAACCATTACAACAGGCTTCTCAAAGGTTCTTCAGGATTGGCCATGGGGTCATCAAATTCACACCTTGGAAAATTCCAGATCCTGGATTTTGGAATACGGTTCTATTTGGTAGAGTCTATTAACTATGAGTGCCTAGAAATTCCAGGACAGGAATCTGGATTTAAGGTGGACAGATGCCTAAACCATTAGAACAGGCTTCTCAAAGGTTCTTTAGGATTGGCCATGGGGTCCTCAAATTCACACCTTGGAAGTTCCTGGTCCTGGATTTTGGAATTTGTTCAATTTGGTAGATTCTATTAACTATGAGTGCCTAGAAATTCCAGGACGGGAATCTGGATTTAAGGTGGACAGATGCCTAAACCATTACAACAGGCTTCTCAAAGGTTCTTTAGGATCGGCCATGGAGTCTTCAAATCCACACCTTGTAAGAATTCCAGTTTACGGTCCTGGTTTTTATAATGCCTGGTAGGTTCTATTACCTATCACTACCTACTCCAGCAGAGGAATCTGGATTTAAGGTGGACAGATGCCTAAACCATTTCAAGCGGTTTCTTCAAGGGATTTTAGTACAAGCCATGGGGTCTTCAAATTCAGACTTTGGAAGAACACGCAATTCCCAGTCCTGGACTGGAATCTGGATTTATGGTCTTTAGGCTTTGCAGTACTGTCTGTACTAGTGCTACTACAACTACAACCACCACCACCGCCTACACCGGTCAGCCATAACACTGAAACCACCTCTCTATCTGGACTTGTAGCCCTAAAATCTGGACCTTGGATTCAGGCACCAGTCCTGGAATTTGCAATGACAGGTGTCATCTATTAACATTATTAGTTTCTGCAGGACGGGAATCTGGATTTAAGGTGGACAGAAGCCTAAACCATTACAACCTTAAAACAGGGATTCTTCAAGAGTGCTTTGGTGCTGGCTTCAGATCCAGAGCTTACAGGAACTCCAGTTCCTGGTCCTGGATTTTGTGATACTTACTAGGGTGCCTATGAGTTCCAGGACTGGAATCTGAATTTAAGGTCCGGATTTGAAGACCGCTGTTGTATAGGCTACCACACACACCATCAGCCGTAACATCATAACCAACACCTCGTATCTACACTCGGTGTCCATTCTATCAGCCCCGCTGATCATCAGGGTGCACTGTGGAGTTCCAGACTGTAGTCCATCTGTTTCTGTGGTGGATCGTTCTCTGCACTGCAGTGACACTGACGTGGTGGTGGGTTAGTCAGATGCAGTGCCCCCTTGTTCTGCTCTGGATCTTCTCCTGCGGAGTGGCGTGCGACTGAAGTTCTGCTGTGGGAGCTGCTTTGTTTCTGTCCTCTGGGTTTGTCTGTGTAAAGGAAGGGAGGTTTCGGCTTCTCCGCTGTTTCTGTTTGTGTGGCTGTGACAGCTGGTACATGTTGTACTGTTTGTTATACTCACTCAGTGGTCAGTCACATCGTTAAGCTCTGGTTGTAGAGTGTGGGACTCTGTGTGTGTTGGGCTACGAGCAGGTGGAGGTCTCGGCCTGGTGTTTACCATTCCAACATACAAGAGCCGTATTCCGCTGTAGGATATGTCAGCAAAATGTCAGTTCCAGTTCGAGCAGCGAAGTAAACAAAACAGAGCGGGGCTGGTAGGCAGCTCTATAGTCCTGACATATCAGGCAACCCAGCTAGCAGCAAACAGAAGCTCAACATATTTAAAACAAAGAGTGTAAATCTCAGATTATCATTTCTACTCTGGAATTAGAGCACTGTGCTCAGATTACTGGGGCCATGGGACAATGTTGACCAATGGAAAATCACTGTACACCAACACACTACTTACAGCACACTAACACATTACACTTACTGAGTTACTGTACACCAACACACTACTTACAGCACACTAACACATTACACTTACTGAGTTACTGTACACCAACACACTACTTACAGCACACTAACACATTACACTTACTGAGTTACTGTACACCAACACACTACTTACAGCACACTTACACATTACACTTACTGAGTTACTGTACACCGACACACTACTTACAGCACACTAACGCATTACACTTACTGAGTTACTGTATACCGACACACTACTTACAGCACACTAACACATCACACTTACTGAGTTACCGTACACCAACACGCTACTTACACTACACTAACACATTACACTTACTGAGTTACTGTACACCGACACACTACTTACAGCTCACTAACACATTACACTTACTGAGTTACTGTACACCATCACACTACTTACAGCACACTAACACATTACACTTACTGAGTTACTGTACACCAACACACTACTTACAGTACACTAACACATTACACTTACTGAGTTACTGTACACCAACACGCTACTTACAGCACACTAACACATTACACTCACTGAGTTACTGTACACCAACACGCTACTTACAGCACACTAACACATTACACTTACTGAGTTACTGTACACCAACACACTACTTACAGCACACTAACGCATTACACTTACTGAGTTACTGTACACCGACACACTACTTACAGTACACTAACACATTACACTTGCTGAGTTACTGTACACCAACACGCTACTTACAGCACACTAACACATTACACTTGCTGAGTTACTGTACACCAACACACTACTTACAGCACACTAACACATTACACTTACTGAGTTACTGTACACCAACACACTACTTACAGCACACTAACACATTACACTTACTGAGTTACTGTACACCAACACACTACTTACAGCACACTAACACACTACACTTACTGAGTTACTGTACACCAACACACTACTTACAGCACACTAACACATTACACTTACTGAGTTCACGGTCACACTGTACACCCAACACACTACTTACAGCACACTAACACATTACACTTACTGAGTTACTGTACACCAACACACTACTTACAGCACACTAACACATTACACTTACTGAGTTACTGTACACCGACACACTACTTACAGCACACTAACACATTACACTTGCTGAGTTACTGTACACCGACACACTACTTACAGCACACTAACACATTACACTTACTGAGTTACTGTACACCGACACACTACTTACAGCACACTAACACATTACACTTACTGAGTTACTGTACACCGACACACTACTTACAGCACACTAACACATTACACTTACTGAGTTACTGTACACCAACACACTACTTACAGCACACTAACACATTACACTTACTGAGTTACTGTACACCAACACAATACTTACAGCACACTAACACATTACACTTACTGAGTTACTGTACACCAACACAATACTTACAGTACACTAACACATTACA
Source organism: Prochilodus magdalenae (assembly GCA_024036415.1). Classification (NCBI taxonomy): domain Eukaryota; kingdom Metazoa; phylum Chordata; class Actinopteri; order Characiformes; family Prochilodontidae; genus Prochilodus; species Prochilodus magdalenae. The sequence continues at coordinate 38,677 of JAMWET010001336.1, read as the reverse complement.
CTTACTGAGTTACTGTACACCAACACACTACTTACAGCACACTAACACATTACACTTACTGAGTTACTGTACACCAGCACACTACTTACAGTACACTAACACATTACACTTACTGAGTTTCTGTACACCGACACACTACTTACAGTACACTAACACATCACACTTACTGAGTTACTGTACACCAACACACTACTTACAGTACACTAACACATTACACTTACTGAGTTACTGTACACCGACATTCTCGGCATTCTGATTCTAAACCTGTAAGTAAATGGTCCGCAGACTCAGATGTTCATTCTGTGCCCACTAACCCCATCCTCCCCTGCATTAACATGCCATCATTAAAATCGCTCTCTGTGCTCAGAGTTAGAACCTGAAAGCGAAGTCGAGAACACAAAGCGGCCCATTATGATGTGAAATCCGACCCGGAGAAACTGGAAGGAAAATCTGGTAAAAAATCTGAAAGAAAGTTAAATCGGCCAACAGTGTAATTAACGAACAGAATCAAAGCAAGGACAGCGCTGCGCAGGCATCAAACAGCAACAGCACTGAACACATAGCAGCCAAGCCCTGAAACAGAAGCCTGGCTCTCTGGCTGATATTGATCAGTCTAAAAGTACTTTCCCAAAAACCTGCTTTAGGCAAAACGGAGATTCTGACAAGGGCAAAGGCAAGCCAGATCTGCTGCAGAGGAGCTGGAGCGTAAAGGCGCTGGTCTAAAACTCCTCATGTGTGTCAAAAAACATCAAGCAGAACTCATACCACATCTGATCAGTGTGCTTCATCCTTTCAGTAATAAGGCAGCGAGGGTGGGAAAACACAGAGAGCGCCACTGCGCCGCCCTGCTGGCTAACACGAGGAGCAGCTGGGACTGGATTGGGCATGGACCGGACAAGGTTCTGGATGTAGCCACATCAATGTTCAGACACTCTCACATCAAAGAACTGGTCAGGTGGTCCAGATGTGGTGGAGGCCTTCCCTGGCACCATTCCGAGGAGAATTCCCTGTAGACTGGGATTGTATCCACTGCTGGTAGACCCGTATGAGCGTACGCTTCCATACACCTGCAGATTCAGCTACTTCCTTCACACTGTGGTCTTTGGCCACGCCCACATGCTCAGTCCCTCCTTTTAGCCAATCATTAACATCTGCTCTGGAGCCATTTACCACACAT
>JAMWET010001336.1:0-32500 GCA_024036415.1 Prochilodus magdalenae | reverse complement strand
TTACAAGACCACTATGAATATGTTGCCTGACATCTGAGACCTTGGTTTACGCTAGCTTTGAGAAGGTTTGGGTCTCAAACTTACAGGAATTGAGAAATCCGTGCATGGTGGAGGGATGCATACAGGATGTTGTCTGGAAAACTAGTCCATAGACTAGTTTCTGTTCTACCTATTCAGCTATTTTGCCATCACCAGTGTTGCATGGGTGTGCTGGCTCACTGGCCATCATACAGAACTATTAAAGGTGCTATAACCGAGATGACCCCCTGGTTTCTATCACCATCACACTGTTACTCTACTATGAACCGCCTAATTAGCATTAAAGGTGCCATAGGATGCATTCATTCAGGATTCCAGATGGTTCTACATAGAAGGTGACTTCTGTTCTTCAACCAGATCCGGTTCTACACATCCATTTCCTTCCTATGATTTGGTTCTAGAATAAAACAAGCTCTTTTGCCTTTGTTTGATGGCCTAATGCATAATTCAACAAGCTCTGCTCTGATTGGCTGGTTTATATCAAGACTCCGCCCCTAACCATCACACAGACCCAACATGAGGAACTAGACTAAATGAAATGAGCCTCTGTGTAAAGAAGCTCCGCCCACATATTTTTTAGCTAGCTATGCTAGTTAGCTTGCTAGTAGCTAACGATCGCTATACTAGCTCCTGGCTTTCCATCTGGACATCAACACACAGCCGTCTTTCCTCACTATGGAAGTCTCAGTTTAAGATGATCAGCCAACACGGATACAATCGTACAGCATGGCTGTTACATACAGGCTGGTGTTAGGGTGGTGATGCTAGTAAAGGTGGAGCTGCTCCATCTTCTCCTCGGTCTCTTCAGGGTCAAACGCTGAGCGGAGCTGCTCCATAGTCCAAGAGTTTGGGAAACTGTCCGGAGTGGAATGTGGAGACTGCAGATTCCGCTCCGTAGTTTAGGATTTCGGAATCAACCCGTTTAGCCGACCTCTTTCAGGAATGCAGGATCTGGAACAGCAGCGTTTGAGGTTCCTGGTATGTCAGTTCTAGGTACCGGATAACTACCACAGTCCAGGTTTCCATTCTAGGGCGCTTTTAAAAACCACCCAGTGACTCTGTTTACATCTCAGCAGCCTAACTAAGCTGAGGAAGACACTGCAGGCAATTCCCCTCTGCGCAGACCAGACTGCCTGTCCGTCTAAGTGCCCCTGATTGCCGCTGCTAGCTCCTGGGGGGTGCTTGAACTTAAGTCAACCGAGGAATCGGAAAACGACTCTGTTCCTTAAAAAAAATAGGAAGTTTCGGCTCAAGCTGTGGAACTGAAGGCCCTTGAGGAGGAGTCCAGCCCCTCGGGGAGCTTAGCGGAGACGCAGCAGACGGTGGGAGCGCGGCTGTGGGCTGAAGTGGAGTTGCTGAAGAAGGAGAATGGAGGTGAAATATCTTTCCTCCCACCTGTCTAATGCTGCCTAACCTTTTATGTCAGCTTTTCTGATATCGCTGTCTCCCAGCGTTGAACGCTCGTCTGACTCCGGCGCAGGCTCTGGAGCCGAAAGCTCTTGATGAGAAGTCAAGCTGGACCGTCAGGCTCGTTGAAGCGCAGCAGGCTGTGGTAGCGGAGCTGAAGGCCCGTGTTAAAGAATTAAAGAGGGATGCGGGTAAAACCCTGCCAAACACGGTTACGTCCACTGAGCACGCTCCGTGTTCAACCTCACGCTGCTTATCAGACTGTCCATGAAGCTGAACTGAATTAAACAAATTAGCTAAATTAGCTAGTCTCTTTACTACCCCGTAGCGTAGTAGTAACAGCTGAACACTAGAGGGCGCTAATAATAAAAAAAATACTTTATATACACATATACTATATACATATAGATATAATAGCCACTGCTGGTAGACCCGTACGACCGTACGCTTCCATACACCTGCAGATTCAGCTACTTCCTTCACACTATGGTCTTTGGCCATGCCCACATGCAGTCACTCCTTTTAGCCAATCATTAACATCTGCTTCAGTGGTGGTGGTGTGTTAGTGTGTGTTGTGCTGGTGTGGGTGGATCACCTCAGTGTCAATGACTAAGAATCGTCCACCAACCAAAACTATCCAGCCAACAGCGTCTTGTGGTTAGCATCCTATGGGGCAGCGTCCTGTGGGCAGCGTCTTGTGGGCAGCATTGTGGTTCGCATCCTATGGGGCAGCGTCCTGTGGGCAGCGCCCTGTGGGGCAGTGTTCTGTGGGCAGCACCCTGTAGTTAGCATCCTGTGGGAAGCGTCCTGTGGGCAGCGTCCTGTGGGCAGCGTCCTGTGGGCAGCGTCCTGTGGGCAGCACCCTGTTGTTAGCATCCTGTGGGGCAGTGTCCTGTGGGAAGCTTCCTGTGGGCAGCGTCCTGTGGGGCAGCGTCCTGTGGGCCAGCGTCCTGTGGGCAGTGTCCTGTGCCCACTGATGAAGGACTAGAGGATGACCAGCACTGCACTGTGCAGCAGCAGATGAGCTATCGTCTCTGACTGTCCATCTACAAGGTGGTCCAGCAAGGTAGGAGTGTCTAATAGAGTGGACAGTGAGTGGACACAGTGTCTAAACACTCCAGCAGCACTGCTGTGTCTGATCCACTCACACCAGCACCACCCACACTAACACACCACCACCACATCAGTGTCACTGCAGTGCTGGGAATGATCCACCACCCACATCATACCTGCTCTGTGGGGGTCCTGTGGGGGTCCTGACCATTGAAGAACAGGGTAATACAGTATACAGAGGAACAGATGGACTACAGTCTGGACCTGTACACCTACAGAGTGTCCTATATGGTCAGTGGAGCTGATACAGTGGACAGGGATGTGGTTATGGCTGACGGGTGTAAACACAGTTTGGTGTATTATGCTCCGTTCCTGATTATCGATGCCCTGTTATCCTGTCCGTGGAAACCCAAACACAACTGCACAAGGCTAGATGATACGACCGCACACTCCATCACTAGGACTTCTAACAGGGCTGTTGAATGCCTGCCACTGTAATGAGTGCCTTCTATCTGTAACGACATTCCGAATGCGGCAGGATTTGGTCACAGCAGCCTGGATAGGCATCCTATCAATAGCAGGGTACTCAATTACGTGCCGCTGGAAGCCCCCGTGCGTGCACGCCGGTCTGCTTGCTTCCTAACACGCAGCATGCCGAGGTTTTTTGTATTCACCGTGTCTCTGTTCCTGTTTATTTCTGAAGTCCAAGATCTGAGTGTCCTTGGAGAGAAGTCAAGCAGCACAGAGAGTCTGATGCATGCGCAGGGCTCAGCCGTGGGAGCAGCTGAAAGGCTGACGTGGAGGAGCTGAGAAACGACAAGGGCTGTCACCTGGTACTCTCTGGCCCCAACTCTCGGGGTTTTCCATTAAGCACAGCTGCTGATGTGCTCTCCCGCGAGGTGGGTGCAGGTGAGCTAGGTAACTCCGAAACGGACTCCCAGGAGCTGTCAGGTACGCCGGCGTGTGTGCGCGAAGGGGTCTGTTCTTGGGTTTGAGAAGATGCCTCTGTTTTCGGCTGATCTGAGGGCCGAGGTGGCGTTCTCAGGCAGTTTAGGAGCACCGGAGCTCAGAGCTACAGAGCTACCGTCAAGCTGTGGTGTTCAACACGGCCCTTTCCAACATCCGCAGTGCCTCTGTGATCTGACGGCAGATGGGCCTCCTGGCTTGCAGCCTTCTCTTTATCTGCCCACAGAATGATTCAATTCACTCGTAACTGTTTCAAACCGGTATTTAAACGAGGACAACCTGCTGGCACCAGAGTCTCATTTCCACCCTTCGTTTATTTGGTATTAGCCGCTACTCCGCTGCATGGTACCTGCTCTTCCATTAGGCTCCACTCGGCTCCACTCGGCTTGTTGGGTTTTCCATCAGGCGAACCTGGAAACTGGTCAGCATCACCTCCGTCTAGGGTTCCAGGCAAGCTGTGCTCATACTAGAAGGAGATGTACTGGAGAGAAGCCGCTCCTCCACCCTAAACATGTATGCTAATGCTAGCTACTAGCTTAGCACACTCACATCTGATAGCTTTGGTGGTCTAGCAGGTCCTGTTTGGTTGCTAGATGTACGTAGCCACAATCGTGCAGTACGTGGACACCCTTCCAAATGGTCACACCCATGGTGTTGCCATGCCAACAGTGGAGGTGGCACTTTCAGGAGAAGCTCCTCAGGAGAAGATCTGCCCCGTGTCAAGGACTGGACATCAGCACAAGAACTGTGCATTGGGAACTTCACGAAATGCGTCTCTATGGCTGAGCAGCTGCACACAAGCCTATGGTCACTATACACACTGCCGAGCGTCAGCTGAGGTGGTGTAACTGTCCAGTACTGGAGCAGTGGACACCTGTCCTCTGGAGTGATGGATCACGCTTCACTATCTGGCCGTCTGATGGATGAATCTGGGTGCAGCTGATGAATCCAGGAGGATGCTACGAGTGTCAAGGGTAAACTTTAGTCGAGGGGGTGTAATGGGGTGGTTCTCAGAGTTTGGGCTTGGACTCTTAGTTCCAGAGAGGGGTGAGGTTACAAGTGCTGCAGTCATTTTTATTTTTTTTGAGGCATAAGGTTGGGGTGGGGGGAACTTTCCTTGTCCCTGTGCCCAGAGCCAGCTTCATAAAGGCATGGCCTGAGAAATCTGGTGTACTCAGATTGGCCTGCACAGAGCCCTGACCTCAAACCCTACTGAACATCATTAGGACGAACTGGAACATAGACTGTGAGTCTCATCTGATATGTGTACATGACCTCGCAGATGCTCTTCTGGATGAACGGGCACAAATTCCAACTGGCACATCAGCTGTCACGCTTCCGGGTCTTCCCTGCCCCCGTGTCTTTCCAGACTCAACTTCCCACGCTCGATGACGCCACACACGCATGCCCTCAGCCGCCCAATCCGCTCCGCTCTGAGTCGCCAGAATTTTAGTCACAGCTGTAGTTAATTTAGCTCGGCTGTTTATACCGCTCTTTGTCGCTTCCGTGTTTGCACAGCTTTGCCGCACATTCGTTTCCATCCCTGAGCGTTTCCTGTCTGTATTTGCTATTCCGGTTTTGATCCCTTCTTGTCCCTGACCTTCTCTTGTGCTTGTTTCTCACTCTTTGCCTCCCGACCATCATTCTCGTTCTCTGACTATCCTCCTAGCCCTACCCTGTCAACTTGGTTATCTCCGTTGCCTGTCTCTCCTGGTTCTGACCTCCGCCTGTTTCTGGTGTTTGCTAACCCAACACGCCAGACGTCTCGGTATGGAGCTGTAGAGGTTCCTAATGGTGTCCTGTGATAATCCATCCCATGCAGCTTGAACATCCGCACACAGTTCCTGCTGGTGGTGCGGTAGGGGTAGAGCATTGAATGCACTGATCGAGGGTATGTCTGGTGATGGCACTGACCGTCAGCTTCACCGAGACGACTCTGAACAAACTGTTGGACTGTTTATTGGTTCTGTCTCTCCTTGGTTCATGTAGGTCTCCCAAATCCTCCATGTCTTCTTTAATGCACTGCCGGCAACAGCGTGCTATGGTAGTATCCACATGACCAGTATGGCGTGTGATGCGCGTTAAGACCACCCCCTGCTTCCTGGAGCCCTATTATGCGACCCCTCTCCAACTGTTCCTCTCTTAAATACTTCAGATCATCGACCAAATTTAAATATTAGTCAAAGGCAACACAAGTAAACACAAAATGCAGTTTTAAAATGAAGGTTTTTATTATTAAGGGAGAAAAAAATCCAAACCTACATGGCCCTGTGTGAAAAAGTGTTTGCCCCCCCCCCCAGTTAAAACTTAACTGTGGTGTATCACACCTGAATTCAATTTCTCTAGCCACACCCAGGCCTCATTACTGCCACACCTGTTCTCAATCAAGACATCACTTAAGTAGACATCACTCTGCCTGACAAAGAGAAGTAGAACAAAAGATACTCAAACGCTGGACATCATGCCAAGATCCAAAGAAATTCCACAAATGGCGAAAACATGGAACAGTGGTGAACCTTCCCAGGAGTGGCTGGCCGGCCGACCAAAATTACCCCATGAGTGCAGCAACGACTCAAGAGGTCACAGAAGACCCCACCAAGAGGTCATCCAAAGAACCGCAGGCCTCACTTGCCTCATTTAAGGTCAGCGTTCATGACCCCACCATAAGAAAGAGACTGGGCAAAAATGGCCTGCATGGCAGACTGCCAAGACGAAAACCACTGCCAAAGGAACATCAGTTTTGCCAAAATTCCAATGTCCCTTAACCACCGTAAGATGACCTCGAGTGACCTACAGAGAGACTGGCGAGCGGTGGCTGGGGTGAGACGCACAGCGAGCATGGTTCTAAAAACAGGCTCCTGGAGGTCATTAGTGATTTTCTAAATACACAGATCTAATACAATATCTGATCTGGAGTTTGGGAGACAGAGGGGCTCTTACATTGTTCCAGAGCTGTATATATATATATACAGGGGTTGGACAATGAAACTGAAACACCTGGTTTTAGACCACAGTCATTTATTAGTAGGGTGTAGGGCCTCCTTTTGCGGCCAATACAGCATCAGTTGGTCTTGGGAATGACATATACTGCGTCCTGCACAGTGGTCAGAGGGAGAGAGCCATTCTTCTTGCAGGATAGTGGGCAGGTCACTACGTGATGCTGGTGGAGGTTCGTCCTTCTTGGTGGTATGCTGACATTACCCTGGATACCGTGGCTCTTGATACATCACAAAGACTCGCTGTCTTGGTCACAGATGCGCCAGCAAGACGTGCACCAACAATCTGTCCTCTTTTGAACTCTGGTATGTCACCCATAATGCTGTGTGCATTGCAGTATTTTGAGCAGAACTGTGCTCTTACCTGCTAACTGAACCTTCACACTCTGCTCTTACTGGTGCAATGTGCAATTAATGAAGATTGGCCACCAGGCTGGTCCAATTTAGCCATGAGACCTCCCACAGTAAAATGACAGGTGTTTCAGTTTCATTGTCCAACCCCTGTATATATATATATATACATATATATGCAGTAAATATACACACACAGGCTTAAACAGTGTGCACTTTAAATACATACACCCACCAGATCTGCGGTGCCATACGGGCTTATAGGACAGAAAGCAGATGAAATGCGTCCCCGCTGGAAACCCCACTGTGTCCTTTCCTGAAAAGGCCTGTTTTGTGTACTCGTGGTGTAATCTGTGTGTCTAACTGCCAGCAGAGCCGAGACGTAGGGGGTTATTTCTGCTAATGGGCCTCGTGCATGAATAGCAAACCACCCTGCTTTCTGTCCGCCTTCGCCTGACCAGCGACAGCCAGCCCTTTTTCATGGCTAGCTGGCGGTGATGAGAGGGAAAGGGGTCACTGGTAAGGAATCAGAGAGCGGCGTTATGAATATAATCAAAGGGTTTCAACCAGGGAGCGTCCGTGGAGATTATGTCACCGTAATCAATGTCTGCATGGCCAATTTGGCTTCCATTTCCAGCCTATAGCGCGGCTCGGCGGCGTGCGTTTTCCAGGAGGCTTCCAGGAGGCTGACTTTAACCCCCGGCTCGCCACGTGCCCACCATAGGCGAGTGTTTAGAAGGCCGTGTGTTTAATTGGATTTTGAATTGGGGGCTTATAACTACATCACGTTGCGTTTGGTAGACTCGAAGAACGGCACATGCTTATTCACTCGTTCATTCCCTCGTTCGACACTCGTCTACAGGTCCTGGAGGGACTTTTAAATCAAGTTAAAGACTTCCTATGAATTTTCTTCCGGGCGTGATACACGGAGGAGCCTGGATTTTTATTGCCGTCGTGATAAAAATGGATTCTGCTGTTTTCAATTAGTCTGCCAAAAAAGGACCCTGGGTATGTATCGATTTTTTTTTTTCCTCGTCTTTTTTTTTTTGGTGTTTTCACAGCACCAGGCAAGGGCATTCACTTCAGACTCGCTCCGGATAGCAGCTATGACAGATACAGAACAGGAGACAGGCTTTACAAGGAAACAGCTAGTGATCTGCCTGTACGAGAACCGAAAGAATTGTTGGACACTCTGGGTCTTCAGCATTTCTCCAACTGCACCGGAGCGGGTTATGCTGTCTGTTCTGATCCTGAGGAAAATCAAAATGCTGAGTTGAGGGTAAGAGAGAACAAACCTTCAAACTTCGTGTCCGGTGAGATAAATAAGAAGCGGTCATTGATTTTTTTAAAGTGAAACTGATGGCTGTGGTTAGCATTGTTGCCTCACAGCAAAAAGGGCCCCAGCTGGGTCATCCGGGGTCCTTTCATGGCTCTGTATTAGTACCCATCGTTTTAGAATGGGACCCCCATTAAGGTGTCCACATACTTTTTGCTATGGTATGTATATCCATCTATAAAAATAAGATGTCCAAATACTTTTGTCCATGGTCTGTCTGTTTATCTATCTATCTATCTATCTATCTATCTATCTATCTATCTATCACGACCTGGGTTCAGTTCCTAGCTGGGGCATCTGGGGTCCTTTCATGGCTCTATATTAGTACCCATTGTTTTAGAATGGGACCCCCATTAAGGTGTCCACGTACTTATTTCCATGGTGTGTCTATCCATCTCCACAATAAGATGTCCAAATACTTTTGTCCATGGGCTATCTATCTATCTATCTATCTATCTATCTATCTATCTATTGGGGCCTGGGTTCAATTCCCAGCTGGGGCATCCAGGGTCTTTTCCTGGCTACATATTGGTACCCATGATTTTGGAACAGAATAACCAATGAAGTGTCCACATACTTTTGGCCGTCTATGATTTTTTAGTTCAACTTGTGGCTATGATTAGTGTTGTTGCCTAGCAAGAAGGGCCTGGGTTCAATTCCCAACTGGGATGTCCAGGGTCCATTCCTGGAATTCCTTAGGTCGATCTGGAGATTCCTCCCACAGTCTGCTATCAGGTGAACTGGAGATGCCAAAATGTCCCCCTAGGTGTGAACGTGAGTGTGACGGCCTGTCCAGGGTGCTTCCCCACCTTCCTCCCAATGAGCACTGGGATTCATTAAGTCATTACGTAAGGATGGTTGGAATGTAGAACAGGCCGCCCTCTTTGCTGACGTTGGTGATGAATCCATTGACGTTCCTTGGTCCCAGTCCAGTGGTGCAAACACAGGCTGCTTTCCTGAATACACCAAGCTAATGAGATGCCTGAATGGAACCAGTTCAAGAAACAGGGTTCTACTAGGGTTCTGACCCAAGGTCCAGGTCAGCCCCCCAAGATGGTAGCTCTCCAGACCCAGACCCCCAGAGAGATAGCTCTCCAAACTCATCCCTGCTCTAGGGCATGTTACGTTTTGTACTGGCCAGAGTGCCCCCTAATTCTACCACCCCACCGTCACCCCCACCCAAACGTGTGACACTATGGAGGCAGAAGTTCTCTGCCGTATTTGGTTGACCAGTAGATTTTCTGCGAGGGCCACCTTTCACAAGGTAACCAACCCAAAGGAGAAGTGGGTACAACGGAACTGGAGAGCAGTTGGTGGGCTGAGAAATGGGAAGTTCGGCTCACGTTCAGCTTGAACATAAATTCACTGGAGTATGTACCATCCCGGGAATCATCACCACCAATACCACCACCATCACCATGGTTACCACCACCATCACCAAGGTTAGCATAAAAGCCTTGAGGAGAGTGAGTTCCCCTGGCTTTGCTGAGGAGTTCAGCTGACTGTAGATGTTCAGTGCTGTGTCTCTTTGCTAGCTGTGCTCTCGCTAATGCTCAATACGTGCTGGTTTCCTCAGTCTGTCCTGTTGGTGTGACGCATGTCGAGCCTCCCGCTCCGCTGCCTTTCACACCGAATGTTCACAGATGTGCTTTCAAAAGGTGTTATTTCCAGTGGGACGTGCGGCACAGGCACGGATTTTGGCTGCACAGAGCTCAGTAGCGAGTGCACACATGCGGGGTCATACAAAGTTCATACAGTTTCAGCTTTGGCGCCGTAACCCAAGCCAAACTGCGCTTTCGTCTGTGATGGAGGTGGGGTGTGAAGTACACCTTCACCTTGAAACCTCAATTCTGGCAGGTTCCTACACTGAAGTGCAAATCAGGGACAACACAGTCCCCCCTCAATCCGAGGAACGGTTTCACCATGCGAAGAAACATGTAAGCATGCACACGGTTCTTTTAGTATTCATGGTTCTATGCACAATCATTGCCTTTATTAAAGAACCACTTTGTTTGATGCCCAATGCACAAATCAGGTGACCCCTAATCTTTAAACTGCTGTGCCACCTGCTAACTGGTCTCGTTCCATGGTGCGACGATGTTCACAAATCCTAGTTCGCAGCTCCTTGGAAGCTTCACCCACAGCAAACCACAGGAACCCCCAATTAACTCATCACATTACTGGAAAGGCACTTTTAAACTTGGGTCCCTGTTCAGTTCTAGGACGCTGGAAGTCTTCGATTCGTCTAGCATTCTGGCACTGAACAACCACATTGGTAATTCCCTGGCGGGATTTATATATGCCCTGGTTTGGAGACTCTCAAAGTCCCAAAATCTATTTTAACGACCAAAGAGCATATTTAGGGGTTTGCACAACAAAGTTTGAAATGTTTGGTGCATTTCCACCAAAAATAAACCAGCTCGGAACCCGAGATGTTAGTTTCAGACCAAAGAATAGTAGGTTCTTCAGCATGACCAGTAAATACGTCTGTGGGCGTATCATCTGTGCTGAGGAGAGAGAAGGCAATAAATGGTGTCACCCACCGGCCGGCTGGGGGACCTCTTCTCTGTCTTCTTGTCACTAGTAGTTAACCCGTCCTTGCCTTCTGGATATAAACAAACATCTGGAACACCAGTCCAAATGCTCACAGGTAAGCTATACGCTCCGCCATCTTGGTCATACTGTTTACTATCGCTGTGCAGCACCCATCCATGGTTTTGAAAAGGCCTGAGTTCAATACCCAGCTGGGGCATCCAGGGTCCTTTCCAGGTTCCATACTATTACCCAAGGTTTTGGAATAGGAACCCCAATAATGTGTCCACATACTTTTGGCCATGGTGTGGATATCTATCTAACCATCTGTCTATGGGCCTGGGTTTAATTCCCAGCTGGGGCATCCGGGTCCTTTCCTGGTTCCATACTATTGACCATGGTTTTGGAATAGGATACCCAGTAAGGTGTACTTGGTGTCTGGATGTAAACAAACATCTGGAATAACGGCCCAACCGCTCACAAGTAATCTGTATGCTCCACCATCTAGGTACTAGTGTTTACTACAGCTGTGCAGCGCCCCCTGTTGACAATGTTCTGTCCTTTGATGTTCCTTGGCTCCAGCAAAAGCTAGTGCTAACACAGACACAGTACCAAGGTTCTACAAAGCCTAAAAGGAACCAGTTCAAGAACTAGTCAGAGCTTAACCAGATGAACTTTACACGTTCTAGAACATACTCTATCAGTGACACGATCTTTGATATCACAGAGTTTCAAACAGACGCACCAGGACTTCATCAACGAATGGACAGCTGTCCACTCTGAACCTGAACCATCAGTCTTTTACCATCTGGGTCGTTCTCGTCCTCGCCACTAGAGGGAGTCCTTTGATCCCCAGCCCGAACATTGCTGTCCTTGAAAACGATCAGGACCACAATAAGCCGTATAACACTCCACTCGGGCACTGGAGGAGGTTCCATTAGAGCAGATGTGATCTCCAGCCCTCCCATGATAGATGAGCAAGCCTGCTCTTGAAGATGCAGCTCCAGCGAAACACCGTACAGTCTAATGCCTTGATTAATGTTCCTCCACTCTCCTCTAAAAGTCTTTTCCCTGCCTCAGACGCCCTCTGCCCTGAGCCACAGCTCTGTTACTACACAACACAAGCCGAGGAGACTCGTTTTCCCAGCTACGTTTAGCTGAACGACTACTTCAGAATTAGAGAGAAACTTTTAATTGCTCCCTGTTTAATTCAAATCCACTGCAAACACTTCATAGATCAATGTGGGAAAAGTCCATCCCAAACAGGTTCTTGGGAAAGATGCAGTGGGAACATATTCCCTCCCAGCCCGGCCTTGGCTCCCAGTGAACTTCCCAAGCAAGCCCTATACAGTGTCAATCAATGCCAGGCAATGTTTGGTGTTTGAATTTCGCTCCTCTGGCTGAGAAGTGCTGGAGCTATCAGGCTAACGCTGCTCACCGTCCATAGACATCAATAGTCACCCAAAACCTGATCGAGAGCTTTTCCCTACCGCTCCAGCTTTGGATCGGAATAATACTGTATACAGTCCAATTTAAAGTCAAACCTCTAAACGGACCACACACTACCGATCAAAAGTTTAAACACCCCTATCTAAATGGATGCTGTGGGTGATCTTAAAGACTCTACAGGCTTGCACTGAACGCACCACATCAGTGGAGGACCGTAAGGAAGTAAATGTAATGGGTTTCTGTATCAAAGTCGCTTTTCCGTGGATCCGTACTGAAGTTTTCCATTTCGGACGACTTTTTACTCCACGTCGCTTCAAACTCAAATATCAAACTGTTTACTCCACTGCATTATGGGAAATTTGTCATTCTTAGCATGCATGGAAATGTTCAGGCCTGGACTATGTCAAGAAGCACCTGGAGGAAGGCAGGTGAAGCAGGAGGGGGTTAATGTAAACACTGACTGACCATCACACATCAAAGCATTAGTGACCAGATCAAACGTGCTGTTCCTGACTTTGTGGGTACATAGACCAGATATGGAAACATGTCCTCGTGACTGGCGAGCGTCTTTTTCTGAATGTGTATGAACTTTATTTCCGTTATGGTACATGTGTTTGGCTGGTTATGTTTATGAACTGAGACCTACAGATGCAGTACAGTAAATACTAACTCATTAGTGAAGCTGTTAAAAGATTTTAATTCTTATTAAACTTCAACTTGTAACTAAATTGCAAAAAAATCTTAAACTTTGCTCGTTTGCAAAAAAGTGATTTCTAGTTCTAGCTAACGGAACCTGTTCTCCTTCCATGTTCTATGCTGATGATGATGTGAATAGACGTCAGTGTCAGACTAATGAATGAGCTTCTATTAAAGACTGGTGGACTGAGAGACACTAGAGTCTTTACCTACACTGAGCTGATGAAGAGTCCTGTTCCAGAAATGATAATAGGACATTAGAGCCGTAATAAACCATGCTCCTGTTACTCTCCATACTTAAGTACATCTGAAGGTACATACTTTAGTACTGTCACTCTCCATACTCAAGTACATCTGAAGGTACATACTTTAGTACTGTCACTCTCCATACTCAAGTACATCTGAAGGTACATACTTTAGTACTGTTACTCTCCATACTTATGTACATCTGAAGGTACATACTTTAGTACTGTTACTCTCCATACTTATGTACATACTCTAGTACTGTTACTCTCTATACTTAAATACATCTAAAGGTACATATTTTACTACTGGTTCTCCAGTGGAGGTCTACAACAAATTACCTGGTTGGTGCCAGAATGCAGCTTCGCCTCCATTTTAAAACGTGGAGCAGAAGCTATGAGGAAGCAGCAGCTATCAAAAAAGACGCCAAGGTCAGCTCCACATATGTGCTTCCCGTGGCTGGTCAGCAAGGTTGGTAACTCAGCCAACATGGCTACTACATGCACGTCCACCAAAACGTCCCTCACACCAATTCTGGTTTAGAGTCGACACCAAACGTTCTGACTCGTGGAAACCTTGGCAACCAAGTATCAACCCAGCCCCATCACTACATTAGCCTCAAAGCGCTAGTGCTCCAGTAGCAAAATTGGGACACCCAAACACATCAGGTTTGAACTGAACCTTAAACACTGTCTCACAAGACATCTTGAGTTGGAAAAAAAAAATAAATAATAAAAAAAAAAATAATAATAATATATATATATATATATATATATAATAATATATATATATATATATATATATATATATACATACATATGCAAATTTATTACCAGCAAAATTTGGGGTTGGCTTTGTTTGAAGGCTGGGAATTCAGCCAACATGGCTTCTACATGCACTTCAACCAAACGGTGCCCCAAGCCAACTCAGAGTTATTTCCAAGTGTTACGACTCAGAATTTGGAAACCTTGGCGTCCAAGCATCAATCCAGCCGTCTTATACATGAATTGGTTCTTTCGGAATCGACCCCCTGCCCCAAACACCGCCTCGTTAGCCTCAAAGCCGTAGTGCTAAACAACTGTAGCTAGATTTGAACACCCAAACATGTCTTGGCTGATTTCCTACCTTCAGGGACATGTGGAAAACTGTCAGTTAGGTTTTTTTGCCAAGGCTCTTCAGCGGAATATTCTTAAGATGAAGAGCAAAAGGCTGAAAGCGCGAGCTACCCGCTGTGCACTGAAGTCGAGCAAGACGACTGGAGGTAAAAGAAAGTTACACAGTGAGAAAGTTTGCCAGCGTTTATTAACCGAGGAGCTGTAAGTGTTTGACAATTATCCCTAAAGGTCAGCGTCAGCCGGAATACCATGCTCATTTACTGAACTCTCAGCAGGAACTGTTGGCTCCATCCCAAAGGCCAATTTAGCACAAACCAAAATGCCACCAGGACTTCGCAGAGCTGATCTAGGATCTGCTCCCAGTCTGATCAACTCTGGCACTCCGAGAAGGCTTTGAAACTCCAGCAGCACGAACGCCGAGCCGTGGATGCTGTCAGACAGTTAGTGCCCGTCTGCACCTTCCACGTTCCCCACAAAGATAAACTGGTCCTCTCCCAACCTGGAATAAATAAAACAGAACAAAAAGAATAAGAGGAGAGTAATGAGGTGGGGTCATGCTGAGCATCATGTTCTATTCAGAGCTCCCTCTCTCTCAGCCTACCTGGTACTTTCCCAGTTGTCGAAGGAGCTCTCAGCAGCTGAGCGCAGCATCCACAGGGTTTTCAGAACCTGTCCACCAGCCGGCAGCAAGAAGCACTGGCCCACCCAGGAGCTGCAGGACCCTGCAGAGAACACCACACGAGGCAGGTGAAACCAGGAGCATTCCTTCATCACAGATCCAGAAGGAAAGCCTAATCGGCTTTGGCAGGAATAGATCCCTAGAGGGAAAGGCCGAGGAGGATGAGGGGCAGAGGCCGAGGCCTACTTCCAGGGAGGGAGGGTGCAAAAAGCTGAGGCTGAGGCCTCCTTCCAGAGAGAGAAAGGCGCGAGAGGCAGAGTTCTCCTTCCAGAGAGAGAAAGGCGCGAGAGGCAGAGTTCTCCTTCCAGAGAGAGAAAGGCGCGAGAGGCAGAGTCCTCCTTCCAGGGAGACAGAGAGAGAGGGAGGGTGCGAGAGGCTGAGGCCGAGGCCTCCTTCAACGGAGGGAGGGTGCAAGAGGCTGAGGCCTCCTTCTAGCTAGGGAGGGTGCGAGAGGATGAGGCCGAGGCCTCCTTCAAGGGAGGGAGGGTGCGAGAAGCTGAGGCCTCCTTCAAGGGAGGGAGGGTGCGAGAAGCTGAGGCCGAGGCCTCCTTCAAGGGAGGGAGGGTGCGAGAAGCTGAGGCCAAGGCCTCCTTCAAGGGAGGGAGGGAGGGAGGGAGGGAGGGTGCAAGAACCTGAGGCCGAGGCCTCCTTCAAGGGAGGGAGGGAGGGTGCGAGAAGCTGAGGCCGAGGCCTCCTTCAAGGGAGGGAGGGTGCGAGAAGCTGAGGCCGAGGCCTCCTTCAAGGGAGGGAGGGTGCGAGAAGCTGAGGCCGAGGCCTCCAAGGAAGGGAGGGTGCGAGAGGCTGAGGCCTCCTTCAGGGCAGAGGGTGCAACTTTCAAAATTTTTTAAATATCAAGTTTATATTAGGAAATTTTATCCCAAATATAAACTATAAATATAAAATAACTAGGAAAGCCAAACTTCATAATGCCCACTTCAACATTTGAATCAGATTACAAATAATTTCCATAAAAATGCTCAGCCTACCTTTCACCCACAGCACAGAGAAGGCAATGGTGGGTTGTGGGCCATCACCGACCAACCCAAGCACCTTTGACTCCTGGTTCTGGCCTGATGCACCTCTCACAGTCTCCACTGCGGTGCGATAAACTCCCCTCACCTCCTGGCCAGTAGAGACCAGCTGCAGCATGGACCCCAGCTCGCTCCTCCACTTACCGGTAACATTACAGTGCATGGCCTGATGTGGTCAAACAACAACCTGGACTTAGAATCCAACACATTATAGCTCCACCTCACACCACTGACCGTTCCAGCTTACTTTGTGTGGAGTCAGGTCTGGCCAAGCAAAGAACTGAGCCGTTCCCACAGCGAAAACACAGAACCAGAGCACAACAGGCTTCATCCTGATCCAACAACCTCAACACCAGGTGGCTGTATTTAACTCCTAGCCCATCCCACTTCAGGAAGTGGTGGCCAATTAACATCTGCCGGTCAGAGGTTCTTCACCCAGTTACCCTGAATGTGCAGATCTGCTGGGGGGAGACTCAACTCCAGAGACACACCATGCAGGCCCATCCAGATCTCAGCTTAATTAAGCCCTATGGTCTGGAGAGCTGCTGGAGTGGCTGCACTGAAGGATGTGCATCTCCAGTTCTGTCACTAGAGGGAGCTGGTCTGTGTTATAGACACAGCCTGAGAGCCCATAGTAGTCATGTGCTCATTGCCCACCACTGTGGCTCAGTGTTTTGCGTGAAGGTGGAGAAGTTTGAGTCCTTCTGTATTGGAGATGTGCTGGTGGGCTAAAGGGGGCTTCCCAGTTCATCATGGAGTTCTACACGTACAGACTGTAGTCCATCTGTTTCTCTGTATACTGTATTACCCTGTTCTTCAATGGTCAGGACCCCCACAGGACCACCCCAGAGCAGGTATGATGTGGGTGGTGGATCATTCTCAGCACTGCAGTGACACTGACGTGGTGGTGGAACGAGTTAGGGTGGGAGGGGCTGGGGAGAGTGGATCAGCCACAGCAGTGGTGGAGTGTTTAGACACTGACACTCACTGGTCCACTCTATTAGTGTGGGTGGTTGCTGGTGTGAGTGGATGTGGACACAGCAGTCAGCTGGAGTGTTGAGACACATCTGTCCACTCACTGTCCACAGTGCAGTGATACTCCTACCTTGCTGGTCCACCAGTGTAGATGGACAGTGCCCCACAGGACGATAGCTCCCCATCTGACGCTGCCCCAGTGCAGTGTTGCCCACAGGACACTGCCCACAGGACACTGCCCCACAGGACGCTGCCCACAGGACGCCGCCCCACAGGACACTGCCCACAGGACGCTGTTGTGCTGGATAGTTCTGGTTGGTGGATGATTCTCAATCCAGCAGTGACACTGAGGTGTCCAGCAGCACTGCTGTGTCTGATCCACTCACGCCAGCACCACACACTAACACACCACCACCACCACGTCAGTGACACTGCAGTGCTGAGAATGAACCTCCACCCACATACTACCTGCTGTGTGGTGGTCCTGTGGGGGTCCTGACCATTAAAGAACAGGCTAAAAGATTATACAGTGGGCTACAGCTTACTGTGAAGGAGGTGTAAGAGGTGGACGTCTGATGGACACAGCCATTCTCAGTCCTCTAAGCCAGCCAGGCCACTCTGAAGCCCCTCCACTCCTGACTCATGACCATATAAGGTGCCAGTAATGGGCAGTCTTTGACCGTAAGGGCTTGAATGCGGGTCAACCTCTCAGGGTCATGCGCCACTAACACTACCTCCCACTGACTAACGTCTGACCAAAGTGAAGTCCCTGCTGATGCTGGAAGCGAGGGCTTGGATTCTCTGAGCCGAAATGGTCAGTGGTCAGTTTGTGCTGCTTTTGCTCTGTGCGGTGACGGGGGACACTGCAGTGGGAGACACAGGAGAGGACCAGGGACACCTAAAACATGCTGGTAATGAATTAGGACACTTCCCAGATACCCTGTCCGTGCTGGAACACGTGTTTTCCACTTGTTGGACTTTAACGGTCATTTATCCTACGAAAAGGAAACGAGGATTTGCTGAGCGGGGGCAGGTGCTCGGACAACCGGTGCCAGAATGGAGGGCAGTGCTTGGACGAGGGTGACCACTATACCTGCAGATGCCCTCTGGAGTGGACAGGTATGGTATCTCCACCTGCTTCTCTGATTTGAAGCCTGTTAACGAGAGTCTGAGCTCGGATAATATTCCCTGTGTATTAATATAGATATTAGATTTAATAGCTCGAGGCATCTGCACCGTCTGCATCTGTAGCATGTGGTCGGTTAACACAGGGAGCTGCTTCAGTGCGTTTCTCCATGCCTAGAGAAGACCAGGAAACCCTCACACTACAGGAGCCAGTGTGCAGCTGCTGAACTGTCTCTGGTCGTGTCCCTGCGTTGCTTCAGTCCCCACTCCCGTCATTCTGCACGTTAGTATGTGTGTGGTTTACAGGCAGGTTCTGCGAGGAGGACGTGAACGAGTGTCTGCTGGAACCCGCTGTGTGTAAGAACGGAGCAACGTGTGTGAATGCTCCCGGAGGGTATACCTGCTATTGCGCCAACGGCTGGTCTGGAGCCGACTGCAGCGAGGACACCGATGACTGTCTATCCTCACCCTGCTCCTCAGAGTCAACCTGTGTGGACAGACTGGCTGGCTTTTTGTGCCTGTGCCCACCTGGGAAGACAGGTAGGTACAGATCCTCACCATCCTCGCATCACCGGCTGCAGGTAGCAGGGTAAGATCAGTTCACATGGCGAAACGCTTTTCCTTCTATACGACAGGTTCGCTGTGTCATCTGGATGATGCCTGTACAAGAGACCCCTGTGGGACAGGACAAGAATGCAAAACCCACAGAGTCACAGGCCGTGCCACCTGCATCACAGCAGCCAAACGTGGTGAGGTCCACACACACTGGCATCAACACAGTGAGGCTGAAACTGGGGGTTTGTGGTGCTGCACAAAAGCTTGTTATCCATCAGACTGTAGTCCATCTGTTTCTCTGTGTACTGTATTACCCTGTTCTTCAATGGTCAGGACCCCCACGGGACCACCACAGAGCAGGTACTATGTGGGTGGTGGATAATTTTTAGTGCAGAATCGTCCACCAACCAAAACTATCCAGCCAGCAGTGTCCTGTGGGCGCCGTCCTGTGGGCAGTGTCCTGTGGGCAGTGTCCTGTGGGCGCCGTTCTGTGGGCAGCATCCTGTGGGCAGCATCCTGTGGGGGAGTGTCCTGTGGTCAGTGTCCTTTGGGCGCCGTCCTGTGGGCAGCGTCCTGTGGGCAGTGTCCTGTGGGCAGCGTCCTGTGTCCACTGATGAAGGACTAGAACCTCACGTCACATGGCCCCAGCCAGTGCAGGTGTTTTGCTGGTGACCAACACTGCACTGTGCAGCAGCAGATGAGCTATCGTCTCTGACTGTCCATCTACAAGGTGGACCAGCAAGGTAGGAGTGTCTAATAGAGTGGACAGTGAGTGGACACAGTGTCTAAACACTCCAGCAGCACTGCTGTGTCTGATCCACTCACACCAGCACCACCCACACTAACACACCACCACCACGTCAGTGTCACTGCAGTGCTGAGAATGATCCACCACCCACATACTACCTGCTCTGTGGTGGTCCTGTGCCAAAAGCTGACAGAAAGGGTCAGTCCTTGACCGCGAGGGCTTGTATGTTGAACAACATGTCAGGGTCATGCAGGTCCACTGAGCCCACGTCACACTGGCTAACGTTTAACCAAAGCAAAGTCCCTGTTGATGCTGGACATGAAGCCACACCGGCCGCCTGATGGGACAAGGGGTAAAAACCCTCCAGTGACTCCTGCCAGTTTTGGTGGCAGCACTAAGGTTTCCGTTTGCACAGTAAGGTGCATACTTAACACTGAGGGTCTCCATGCATCCATGCCAATCTCCAAGACGTCACCTCTACTGACCAAGGAGCTGGAGGAAAGTCGGCTCCAGTCTGCCCAAAACCACGTAAATAAGCCCCACAAGTTTCGGAATTCTGTGGAAAGAGAACTGGACATTTTTGGCCTTATGGATCAGCGGTACGGTGTAAAGGACACCCTGCCTACAGTACAGCATGGTGGAGATCAGTGATGTCCTGCTGTTGCTTTGCCTTCTCTGGCACTGGAAACCTCCGGCGTGTGGAGGGCAAGATGGAGTCATTCAGGAACTCATCATGCCTGCTTGTGCGGAAGCTGAATCTTGGCCATCACTGAACCATCCAACAGGACAATGATCCCAAACATACCACAAAGACCACCAAGGCTTGGTTTCGGAGGAAGTGCTGGTAGATTCTGGAGTGGCTGTCACAGTCGCCTGGCATAAACCCTATGGAAAATCTTTGGTGGGATTTCAGGAAGGCGGCTGAAGCAGGCTGAAGCAGGCATACCCAAGAATACTATGGAACTGGAGGCCACTACTCATAAGGAGGTTCCTTAGGAACACTTCCAGAAGCTGGTTCCTGGCTCTACTAAAGTGCTTAGTACTAAAAGTACTTAACATATAAGGTTTGAATAATAATAATAGATTTACTAATAAACCTAATTTCCAATAGGGGTGATTAATTTGATTGCAGCCGGGCTTCCCAGATGTCATGTCAGTGCTGGAATTGACTTGCTACTTGAACTGTTTTAGGAATGACTTGTTACAGTCTGAGGACTTTAATGGCCATTTATCTAACACAGGGCATGAAGGTTCGATGAGCAGAGGCAGGTGCTCGGTCAACCAGTGCCAGAATGGAGGGCAGTGCTTGGATGAGGGTGACCACTATACCTGCAGATGCCCTCTGGAGTGGACAGGTAGGGTATCTCCACCTGCTTCTCTGATTTGAAGCCTGTTAACGAGAGTCTGAGCTCGGATAATATTCCCTGTGTATTAATATAGATATTAGATTTAATAGCTCGAGGCATCTGCACCGTCTGCATCTGTAGCATGTGGTCGGTTAACACAGGGAGCTGCTTCAGTGTGTTTCCCCATGCCTAGAGAAGACCAGGAAACCCTCACACTACAGAAGCCAGTGTGCAGCTGCTGAACTGTCTCTGGTCGTGTCCCTGCGTTGCTTCAGTCCCCACTCCCATCATTCTGCACGTTAGTATGTGTGTGGTTTACAGGCAGGTTCTGCGAGGAGGACGTGAACGAGTGTCTGCTGGAACCCGCTGTGTGTAAGAACGGAGCAACGTGTGTGAATGCCCCCGGAGGGTATACCTGCTATTGCGCCAACGGCTGGTCTGGAGCCGACTGCAGCGAGGACACCGATGACTGTCTATCCTCACCCTGCTCCTCAGGGTCAACCTGTGTGGACAGACTGGCTGGCTTTTTGTGCCTGTGCCCACCTGGGAAGACAGGTAGGTGCCCGTGTGTGTATAGTTGGTACAGATCATCACCATCCTCGTATCACCGGCTGCAGGTAGCAGGGTAAGATCAGTTCACGTGGCGAAACGCTTTCCCTTCTATACGACAGGTTCGCTGTGTCATCTGGAGGATGCCTGTATAAGAGACCCCTGTGGGACAGGACAAGAATGCAAAACCCACAGAGTCACAGGCCGTGCCACCTGCATCACAGCAGCCAAACGTGGTGAGGTCCACACACATTAGCATCAACCCTCACAGTGAGGCTGAAACTGGCAGAGCAGGTATGATGTGGGTGGTGGATCATTCTCAGCACTGCAGTGACACTGACGTGGTGGTGGTGTGTTAGTGTGGGTGGTGCTGGTGTGAGTGGATCAGACAGAGCAGTGCTGCTGGAGTGTTTAGACACTGTGTCCACTCACTGTCCACTCTATTAGACACTCCTACCTTGCTGCTCCACCTTGTAGATGGACAGTCCTGAATACCACACTACCAGCCACAGGAGAGACAGGTGAGAAAGTGTACTGTACCAGACGTGCAGGTGACGCCTTCTAAAGGCCCAGCACTGTGTTTTCCCTTCATTCAGTCAGTCACTCATTCACTCAATCGGTCAGTCACTCATTCACTCAGTCAGTCATTCACTCAGTCAGTCACTCATTCACTCAGTCAGTCACTCATTCACTCAGTCAGTCACTCATTCACTTAATCAGTCACTCATTTACACTCATTCACTCAGTCAGTCACTCATTCACTCAGTCAGTCATTCACTCAGACAGTCACTCATTCACTCAGTCAGTCACTCATTCACTCAATCGGTCAGTCACTCATTCACTCAGTCAGTCATTCACTCAGACAGTCACTGATTCACTCAGTCAGTCACATTAATTCACTCAGTCAGTCACTCATTCACTCAATCGGTCAGTCACTCATTCACTCAGTCAGTCACTCATTCACTTAATCAGTCACTCATTTACACTCATTCACTCATTTACACTCATTCACTCAGTCAGTCACTCATTTACTCAGTCAGTCACTCATTCACTCATTCACTTAATCAGTCACTCATTTACACTCATTCACTCAGTCAGTCACTCATTCACTCAGTCAGTCACTCAGACAGTCACTCATTCACTCAGTCAGTCACTCATTCACTCAGTCAGTCACTCATTTACTCAGTCAGTCACTCATTTACTCAGTCAGTCACTTATTCACTCAGTCAGTCACTCATTTACACTCATTCACCCAGTCAGTCACTCATTCACTCAGTCAGGCACTCATTTACTCAGTCAGTCACTTATTCACTCAGTCAGTCACTCATTCACTCAGTCAGTCACTCATTCACTCAATCAGTCACTCATTTGCTCAGTCAGTCACTCATTCACTCAGTCAGTCACTCATTCACTCAGACAGTCACTCATTCACTCAGTCAGTCACTCATTCACTCAGTCAGTCACCCATTCACTCAGTCACTCATTCACTCAGACAGTCACTCATTCACTCAGTCAGTCACTCATTCACTTAATCAGTCACTCATTTACACTCATTCACTCAGTCAGTCCCTCATTTACTCAGTCAGTCAATCATTCACTTAATCAGTCACTCATTTACACTCATTCACTCATTCAGTCAGTCACTCATTTACTCAGTCAGTCACTCATTCACTCAGTCAGTCACTCATTCACTCAGTCAGTCACTCATTTACTCAGTCAGTCACTCATTCACTCAGTCAGTCACTCATTCACTCAGGCAGTCACTCATTCACTCAGTCAGTCACTCATTTGCTCAGTCAGTCACTCATTCACTCAGTCAGTCACTCATTCACTCAGTCAGTCTCTCATTTGCTCAGTCAGTCACTCATTCACTCAGTCAGTCACTCATTCACTCAGACACTATCAGGCAGTCACTCATTCACTCAGTCAGTCACTCATTCACTCAGTCAGTCACTCATTCACTCAGACACTATCAGGCAGTCACTCATTCACTCAGTCAGTCACTCATTCACTCAGACACTATCAGGCAGTCACTCATTCACTCAGACACTATCAGGCAGTCACTCAGTCAGTCATTCAGTGAATCAGTCAGTTAGAGGTCTACGAGGCTAGGCTAATATGCGTATGCTAATGTTACGTTCCTGTCTGTGCAGTGTAAACTCTTGATGGTCAGTTGAATTTCTGTTCTAAAGGTTTGGAAGTTTGGATTAATGAGGGGAACTGCTCGGATAATCTGTGCCAGAGCGGATCTCAGTGTTTGGACAGTGGTGACCACTACACCTGCAGATGCCCACCACAGTGGAAAGGTAGAGGGGCTTCCTAACAGTTTTTCTTGATTGCTTACACATTTCAAGACACAGTATCCCGGTTCTTCGGTGCCCACACACACACTCCCAGACCACTACACACGGTTACCTGGACCTCCAGAGCGCTCCTGTGTGGTAGGTGAGTGCAGATACACTGCGGTCTGTCAGATACATGGCCGTTATTCTTCCTGCATGTTTATTTACAGGCAGGTTCTGTGAGGAAGACGTGGACGAGTGTCTTCGGGACTCCGCTGTGTGTAAGAACGGAGGGACATGTAGTAATCTGCCTGGAGGCTATACGTGTATTTGTGTGAATGGCTGGTCTGGAGTCGACTGCAGTGAGAATATTGACGACTGTCTAAACGACCCCTGCATTCCAGAAGCAACCTGTGTTGATCGAGTCGCCAGCTTTTTCTGCATGTGCCCACACGGTAAAACAGGTACGTGCCAATACAACATTCTTAAAGTTGGCCCAAATGTATACAGTATACGCTCATCATCGAAAAAACAGCTGCACCCAGAAGGAGGTGTGGGAGTGCGGTGGTGTTGGGAAGGAAGATAAAGGTGACCAGGATCAATAACTGATGATAAATGTAGACTGATATGATCAATATTTATTGAGCTACACATACAGAAGTCTGTCTCTCAGTATGGCGTCGGGCCGCCGTGTTCGCTAACCCAACACGCCAGACGTCTCGGTATGGAGCTGTAGAGGTTCCTAATGGAGTCCTGTGATAATCCATCCCATGCAGCTTGAACATCCTCACACAGTTCCTGCAGATGGTGCGGTAGGGGTGGAGGTGGAAGGACACCAGGCCTTCTGGACGTGTGACAACAGACCGTTCATCTCGGTGCTGACCACGGTGCCTCCACACACGGATTCGTTGGGCGTCTCCACCAAGACTAAAGCGGGACTCGTCACTGAAGATGACCCGCTGCCATTCTGAGTCACTCCATGACAGTCTGGTACGACACCACTGCAGTCTTTGGTGACGGTGACGTGGTGTTAAGGACAGTCGTGGTAACGGTCTGTGTGCATGTAGTCCTGCGTGGTGCAGCCGTCTGCCAATGGTGCTGCACTAACAGGATGACCCATGGAGGACACCACTGCTCGCTGGATGTCTGCAATGGTGGCTGTGTCATGATGTCAAACCTACCCACCAAGTTTCATTCCTATCGGTTGATTGCATCTGGGTGCAGCTATGTGTTTGATGATGAGTGTACTATACACATTAGCATGAACTTCGCCACAACAGGCCATTATTTCTATTCTATTTTTCCCATTTACGTTAAATTTAGCCTAAACTGCAACATCACTGTGTATTACAATGTGTTCCCTGGCGAGGGCGTGCCAACAAAACCAGGGATGCCCAAACGTGGTGTGCTCACATAGCTGGTTTGGGCGATTGGGGTGTTTGCTGGACTTTGCTGAATAAGGGACGTGAGGAATGTTAGTGTGTACATATTCATGTTTTGGGAGTTTGTGTTTCTTTTTACAACCAACGTTGTCTCAAAGCAGCCTCACAGAAAAACAGTTTGTTATAAAAAGAAACGAAAAAAAAACACAAGGTTAATGTACAGACATGTGAGGGGTGGGGAAAAACCGGGTCCGGGCCCCCCTTGAGCAAGCCAGAGGCAACAGTGGCGAGGAAAAACCCCCTTGAGTAAGGAAGGACCCTCGAGAGGAACCAGGCTCAAGGGCGGAACCCAACCTCCTCAGGTCGAACCCGGATGAAGAGAAAGACAGAACTACCAGGAGAAGAACATCCAGTCTGATTAGTCCAGCAGGGAGTAGCTGCAAGATGGAGCCGACCCATGTGTCAATGTATCAATGGGTGTTTATTATCTTTATAGAAAATATAAAAACACATGAACTGAAGAAAAAATCAACCCAAATCAACCGAAAGAAGATAGAAAGAAAAAATATACACATATGAAATAATAACGAAAAGAAAGAAATAAAAAAACAATAAAATAAAATTAAAAAATATTAAAAATAACAGTAATAATGATAATAATAATTATTAAAAAAGTAAGGGGGTAATTAGTGAGATGATGTCCATGCCCAGCAGTTAAAATAAAAGATTAAAAAAACCAAAAAAAAAACATTTAAAAGTAAATTAATGAATTATTAATGAATTATAATTAATTATGAAATGTGTCTGTGCTCCAAAATTAGAATGTCCAAGAAAGCAACAAAGCCAGGATGAACATAGCTGGTCACCTGGCATAAACCAACCTTCCAAAACTTTCTGGAGGCTGTCGAATCATCTCCTAGTACCAACCGACCTGGACAAGAGGAGTATCAAGATCCAGGAGATCAGAAATAACACAAGCCTGAGGAATTGTGTTACACAGACATACACTGCTCAAAAACATAAAGGGATCACTTGAAAAACACATCAGATCTCAATGGGAAAAAGTTTCCTCATATAGACTGGGTAATGTGTTAGGAACCAGGGCATCACTGAGCTCCTGGACAGTCTGAAGTGCAGCCTGGATGGACCGATACATAATGTCCCAGAGGTGTTTTTGGGTTTAGGTCAGGCGAGCCGGTGGGCCAGTCAATGGCATCAATTCCTTCATTCTCCAAGAACTGCCTGCATACTCGCCACATTAGCCGGGCATTGTTGTGCACCAGGAGGAACCCAGGACCCACTGCACCAGCGTAGGGTCTGACAACGGGTCCAAGGATTTCATCCCGATACCTAATAGCAGTCAGGGTGTCGTTGTCTAGCCTGTAGAGGTCTCTGCGTCCTTCCAGGGATATGCCTCCCCAGACCATCACTGACACAAGAGGAGTATCAAGATCCAGGAGCTCAGAAGTAACACAAGCCTGTACCGTCTCTCTCGATGTTGTTTCAGGTTTGCTGTGTCATTTGGATGATGCGTGCGTGGGGGACCCCTGTGCCGAGGGACAGAGCTGTATGACGAACCCCGTCAATGGACGAGTGTACTGCCATTGATGACGGGCGTGCTTCCAGGAGCTGAATGGCGATGTCCCAAAACCGATCTCAACAAAATGATGAATTTAATTCTGAGTAACTGTAACCATGAAGAGAACATGCCAGACATGTAGAGGCAGGGGGGTTACCCAGTAAAACCGGATCCATGACAAACTACGAATTACCTGAGCTCAGTACTTTCAGGTAGCAGGAAGCTAATTACTCAGTGCTTCTGGGCTACTCTCTGAAACCTGAACACATCGGTGCCAGCTGTGCCCTTCTCTCAACACAACAGCTGCCTTAGAATGGGCACTCATCATTAAAAGACTGGGTGCCCAAATAACTGCACTCAGATACAATCAACCCACAGCACTGAAACTTGGTCAGTAGGTTTGACACCATGAGACATGCTAATGATTCAAGTTTCACACTCGACCGCACACGGGACTTTAGCCAGGACGGGCCTTATCGCTGTACCTGACCACCATAGCACACTGTTAGTGGATAGAAGAGGGCATACATCAGCGACCCGACGGATGTGCCAAGTGCCCAAACATCAACCCCTGTGGAAATCGTGAGCGTCCACCATGAGTGATCCTGGTAGTGCCAGCAACATTGGCAGACGGCTGCACCACCCAGGACTACATGCACACAGACCGTTACCACGACTGTCCTTAACACCACGTCACCGTCACCAAACACTGCAGTGGTGTCGTACCAGACTGTCATGGAGTGACTCAGAATGGCAGCGGGTCATCTTCAGTGACGAGTCCCGCTTTAGTCTTGGTGGAGACGCCCAACGAATCCGTGTGTGGAGGCACCGTGGTCAGCACCAAGATGAACGGTTTGCTGTCACACGTCCAGAAGGCCTGGTGTCTCTCCACCTCCACCCCTACCGCACCAAACCCACTCTAAATGACCTGTATGGCTACACCTACAGGAACGACTGGACCCCGTGCTGTCACCCGCCTCTCTTTGCAGGTGTGTTTATGCACGGGCGTGTGTTTGCGTGCCCACGTGTGTGTGCGAGGGTGATCTCGCTGATCAGAGTGCCTCTTCGTAAGCCCTGCTGTGCGGGGGCCGCCACAGACAACATTAAACCAATCAGTGACAAGATTAGCGCGGTAAACCTGGAGCTTATCCTCAGTGACCTTCCTGGAAACCACCACCGCAGCTGGAACAACAACACCTATACAGCGTCCTTTAACCTTATCTCATTTTGGACATTTACATTTAAGGCCTTTAGCAGACGCTCTTATCCAGAGCGACCTACGACCGTGCTCAGTGCTTCGTCAGGATCATGTTTCAGCAGGTATGAGAAGCTTAGAGTCTAAAACTCACCATGAGCTCAGACGCTAACCGAACCAGGCCCAGTGCTGGTACCTAGAGAGATCAATACACAGACATACACTGCTCAAAAAAATAAAGGACACTTTGAAAACACATCAGATCTCAATGGGAAAAAAATCATGCAGAACATCTTTCCTCATATAGACTGGGTAATGTGTTAGGAACCAGGGCATCACTGAGCTCCTGGACAGTCTGAAGTGCAACCTGGATGGACCGAAACATAAAGTCCCAGAGGTGTTCTATTGGATTTAGGTCAGGCGAGCCGGTGGGCCAGTCAATGGTATCAATTCCTTCATCCTCCAAGAACTGCCTGCATACTCTCACCACATGAGGTCGAGCATTGTTGTGCACCAGGACGAACCCAGGACCCACTGCACCAGCGTAGGGTCTGACACCGGGTCCAAGGATTTCATCCCGATACCTAATAGCAGTCAGGGTGCCGCTGTCTAGCCTGTAGAGGTCTCTGCGTCCTTCCAGGGATATACCTCCCCAGACCATCACTGACCCACCACCAAACCAGTCATGCTGAATGATGTTGCAGGCGGTATTACATTCTCCACGGCATCTCCAGAGCCTGTCACGTCTGTTACATGTGCTCAGCTAAAACCTGCTCTCATCTGTGAAAAGCACAAGGCGCCAGTGGCGGATCTGCCAATTCTGGTGTTCTGTGGCAAATGCCAATCGAGCTCTATGGTGCTGGCCAGTGAGCACATGGCCCACTACAGGACGTCGGGCCCTCAGGCCGCCCTCATGAGGCCTGTTTCTGATTGTTTGGTCAGACATATTCACTCTGGCTCTGGCAGTGCTCATCTTGTCATATCTTGTTATTATACCTTAAAATATATCATTTGTATCACGTTATCATATCGTTATTATCTCTCCTGAAGAGTATTTTACTTACTAGTCATTTTCGGTTATTTTTAGTAGTTTGAAGTGATTTTTGTAAGCCTTTTTTCCCCACTATATTGGAAGATAATTCTATAATAATTATTATAAATTAATCTATAAATGAATAATTCTATAACAATAATAATAATAATAATAGTGAGAAGAAGAAGAAGCAGAATAACAATAATAATAATAATGTTTAGTTATAGAACTTATAGCTTAAAGTGCTTTACAGACAGTTGACTATCAGTAATCAGTAAGGAATAATAATAATTGTAATAATAAATAAACATGTATTATACACACATATATATATACACACACATGCCCATCAAGCTCCTGTCCTTAAAAGCCTCTTCTGTGGACGTCCTGTTTGGCCTGAATCTTATACACATATACAAATACCTACATATACACAACATGTTATAAACACCATGTTATACACACCATGTTATAAACGCCATGTTATAAACACCATGTTATAAACACCATGTTATACACACCTTGTTATAAACAACATGTTATAAACACCATGTTATAAATATCATGTTATACACACCATGTTATAAACACCATGTTATAAACACCATGTTATACACACCTTGTTATAAACACCATGTTATAAATACCATGTTATACACACCATGTTATAAACACCATGTTATAAACACCATGTTATACACACCTTGTTATAAACACCATGTTATAAATACCATGTTATACACACCATGTTATAAACACCATGTTATAAACACCATGTTATACACAACATGTTATAAACACCATGTTATACACACCTTGTTATAAACAACATGTTATAAATACCATGTTATACACACCATGTTATACACACCATGTTATACACACCATGTTATAAACACCATGTTATACACACCATGTTATAAACACCATGTTATACACACCATGTTATAAACTCCATGTTATACACACCATGTTATACACACCTTGTTATAAACAACATGTTATAAATACCATGTTAGACACACCATGTTATACACACCTTGTTATAAACACCATGTTATAAACACCATGTTATACACACCACCATGTTTTGTAATAAAAACAAACATGTTATACACACCATGTTATACACACCTACTATGTTATACAACACCATGTTAAGGTAGGATATAAGAGAATGTAACAACATGAGCACAGATGCTCGACTAGAGAGCTCCACTCATCTGACTCAGTCGGAACACAAACTGATGAGCAATGATGACCTCAGAGGCAGATGGCAGAGCAGTGATGTAAGCAGGTTCTAGATTATTCAGAGCTTTTTATTGAGGACCAGCAGCAGAACTTTAAACCCCACTCTAATAGACACAGGCAAAACATTCTAGAGTACTTTCTAATAGATGTGGCTTAATAATGTGTTGAATAAGAACCGCCTAAGGGTAACCGGGACCTGCTCACTGAACCCATGTGTGCGATTGGAAGGACGCTCGGCGGAGACACCTTGTATCTCATGGGTGTGTGTTTGATGGTCTACCGTATGTGGTCTCCACCACCGTAATTGCTTTATAGTGACCTAAGATTCAATTGCAGGACTGAAGATGTGGGTTCCTGTGTAAGACAGGGGCCAGAACGCGCCTTTTGAAGTGCATCAAAGTGCAGGCGCAGGTGAGCCGCTGTTTCGCTGATCCAATAGTTCGTTGCAGTCATCCTGCAGGGCCTGAGGAGCCTCCGTGGACGAGCTGTGGATTGATTGCTGACAGACACCAAAGCAATTTAGCTCTGTTTAGCTGACTGTTGAGCTCACGGCCAACGGGCTGACTTTACAACTCTGCTCTGACAGGCACTCTTTGTGGTCAAGCGGCCCTCTCTTTACCCAGCTCTAACTGTCTGATCATACACCAACACGGTTTTTCTACCGATTTTACTGGGGCAGATGAATTTTCCAAAGTCGGAACAAAATCACGAGAGACTTGCTAGAGTTGCGTCGCGGTTGCGTCCATCTCGACGGGTCAGTGTCAGGAGTTTGCAGTTTTCACAGTCACGGTCTGTTGTCTCGTCCTTGGCGTGTCCGATAAAAAATCAACCGTAATTGTTTGACTGTTATCGTAAGTCGCTTAGGTCATGTTCCTGCAAATCTAGTGATGTGAACATTGTCGAACACCAATAGGGAGAAGCTCCTTTCAGCTCTAAAACAGGAAGCCACTGTTGCATGAGCGAGACACAGGAAAATGTCTGGCGGAGGCAGTGGAGATTCGACATGGAGGGGAGGATGACGAGACAAGGGCTCGAAACCAGACCGCGGTGTTCTACGGGAGAAGCTAGTGGAGCTGTGGTGAGGGCAAACATGAAGTGCTCTAGTGACGTATCTTCCCATTTGTCTCATCACACACGATCAGAGTGGGACAAAGGAGAAGGGAGGGGGACAGAAAATTGCTAAAAAAAGCCCTCGAAAATCCTATGGGGCTAGCCGCGCGAGCCTCGAGTCAATGGGCCCGTGGAGTCACACACGTAAGAGATGTACGACCCAGGAGGTTAATTAATCTCACCAATTAGGACTTGGTGACTCGACTTGGACCCTTGAAGCTATAGACTCCGTGTGACTTGACTTGGACTCTAGCTATAGACTCGTGACTTGACTTGGACTCTTAACCATATAGACTCGTGACTTTGACTAGGACTCTAGCCTAAAGAAGACTCGTTTGACTTGACTTTGACTCTAACCTAATTAGACTCGTTGACTGCACTCAACAGACGACTCTAGTCCTAGAAGACTCTGGACTTTGACTGGAGGACTCTAACCTATAGACTCGTGACTTGACTGGACTCAACCGCTATAGACCTCGGTGACTTGCAACTAGGACCTCATAGGCTAAAGACTCGCTAGGACTTTGACTAGGACTCTCAAGCCTAAAGACTCGTGACTTGACTTGGGACTCTAGCCTATAAGACTCAGTGATGACTTGACTTGTGACCTCTCACCTGTATAGACTCGTGACTTGACTGTGACTCTAACTATGACTCTTGACTTGACTAGGACTATAGACTAAGCTGGTGAACTTGACTAGGACTCTAGCCTAAAGGAACTCGTGACCTGCATGACTAGGAACCTCTAGACTCGAGCCTTTTGACTAGATCTAGCCTAATAGACATCGTGACTTGACTTGGACCTCTAGCCTATAGACTCGTGACTTTGGACTAGGACTCTAGCTTAAAGACTCGTGACTTGACTAGGACTCTAGCCTAAGACTCGTGACTTGCTAGGACTCTAGCCTAACGAACTCGGGATCTTGACTAGACTCGAACCTATAGACTCATGGATTGACTAGATCTAGCTAAATACTCGTGACTTGACTTGGACTCTAACCTATAGACTAGGTGACTTGGACTAGGACTCCTAGCCTAAAGAACTCGTGACGTGACCTTGGACTCTACCTATAGATCGTGATTGACTAGACTCTAAGCCTGAAGACTCGTGCCTTGACTAGACTCTGCCTATAGACTCGTGACTTGCTTTGACTCTAACCGTAAACTTGGTCTTTGTAGACTCATTTTTAAAAAAATGTTTTTAAAATCTTTTTTTCAGACCAGATAGGAAGAACCGTTTGGGCCAATTCTTTCGAATGGTTCTTCTGAGTGTTTCCTAGGTCTATATAGTCTGTGATGGACTTAGGCGACTGTACAGGCTCCCAGGATGACCCAGCGGAGAAGCATGAAGGTCTATATAGACAGCTGATGAACAGGCAGTGAATCAACAACCCACCTTAATGAGTTTTTACTTGAAAGGTGTAGTAGCTGTTGGAGCAAGAGCATTTGCCCACCTGACACATAAAAAAAAAAAAAA
>JAMWET010001335.1:0-53740 GCA_024036415.1 Prochilodus magdalenae | reverse complement strand
CCTTACATGATACATTCTCTCTTTACAAAAACTTTTGGATTCTGTGATTTTGTGTTTCTATTCTAATAAAATCTTAGATTGTTGGCACCTCCACATCATTGCATTCAGGGTTTTTATTCAACAATTTGTTTAGTGTCCCAACTTTTTTGGAATCCGGTTTGTCATACCTTAAACAAAAAACACTGATATCCAAACATACTACAATTGAATTTTAGAATCTGTATGTACATGTGATGTCTAACCGGTAATTATTTAATACTTGAAAATTACTTAAAAAAATTAACTAAAATCAACCATGGTATATTTTACCCCAAACTACTGGTTGTAGTATGTTGGTCAGATGGGTCACTGTATACTACAAGTGATTTTAGATCTGTATGTCATGTGGATGTCTCATAATCGTAATATTTAACACTTTTAAATTTACTTTTAGAAATTACAAAAAATCAGTGATGGTATATTTCAACCAAAACTAAAGGTTGTAGTATGTTTGTCAGATGGGTTCACTGTATACTACAAAGTGATATTAGATCTGTATGTCATGTGGATGTCTCATAGTAGTAATTTAAAGGTTGAAAATTTACATTAAAAAATTAAGTAAAATTCAGTGATGGTCATATTTTACACCAAAACTAAAGGTTGTAGTATGTTCTTGAGATGGATCACTGTATAATCTACAAGTGATTTTAGATCTATATGTCATATGGATGTCTCACAGTAGTAATTTAGTACTTTAAAATTATGTTCAAAAATGAACTGGAAAATCAGTGATCGTATATTTCACTAAACTAAAGGTTGTAGTAGGTTGTCAGATGGGTCACTGTATACTACAAATGATTTTTAAATCTGTATGTCATGTGGATGTCACAGAGAAGTAATTCAATCCTTATAAAAAACATTAACCAGTAATCAAATATGCATAATTTATCAAACTATAGTCTGTAGTATGTTTGTAAGAATCTGTTTAATAAATTACAAATCATTTCATTTACATTGTGGTAAAAGCAGATATTCACATTATCTGTGTATTTCAGTACGTTTCCAGTCTTTATAAATCAACAGCCTCCTCATGTTTTGAATCTTGTACGTTTTGAAACAGTAACCGCAGTTTAGAGACAGTCCCTTGTCGTCTTCAGCGCCCGCTGCGGCGATTCTGGCTATTTTCATCAAACGTACTCGGCCAAAGGAAAGATCGGGAACTTTGACTAAATATAATGGCTGTAGTTTGTTCCCTGATTTACAACGACTTCGAAAATACAGTTTTAGAGATTTTAGGAGGTTGTATGTGAGCGGTAGGAGGCGTGAAAGGCGAATATCAGCCGAATATCCAATCAACCTAACTTTACCGACCTGTTAGCTATAATGCTCCTATTAGCGCAAAATATCAGTGTTCAGTCAACAGTGTTCGTTGGATAATAATTATCACACTATTTCTTAAATATATATTAAAATGTAGAGTTAAATTGAGTGATGGACCTTTAAATAACTATTAACCAAATTCTGCTTACCATTTCCTACTGTCTCCGTTTCCCATCAGTTCCTTTTAATTTGCGCCTTTTCGCTCCCTCGCATTCATTGGTAGACATGCGCAGATGGGTTCACTTTCTTTTTTTTTAATTAAGGGGTGAAAATAGCCTCGCTGTGTGGCAAAGGCTACTTGTACCCGGGTGCAAATAGACACTCCGTTAAATAATATTCTATCAGAGAGTTTATTTTTACTGTGGAGACACACGACCTACAGCTATTAATGTGTGTGTGTTTCTACACAGAGACCTTTGCGTTCACTGGACCGCTTTGTAGAGATGAACAGCCTGGCTCTGATGTCACTCTCTCCTGTCACCTGTCTCCTGAACTCAGTTTTGCTATCATGGAGATCAGGTGGTTTAAGGGGACGGACTGTGTTTGTCTGTATAAGAACAGGCAGGTGACAGAGGGGAGGGGCTACGAGGGCAGAGTGAGTCTGTTCACTCAGGAACTGTGGAAAGGAAACGTCTCCTTACAGATCAGAGACTGCACAGAGTCAGATAGAGGATATTACCTGTGTCAGGTCACCAATGGAGACACAACAGAGGAGTGTACAGTAGAACTGAGGGACTGTAAGTATCCAGAAGTTCACTCTACATAAACTGAACATCATCATCAGAGTCTGATCTCAGAATGAAAGATGAACAGACAGAAATGAGAAACACAGATGTTCTGTATCTTCTGTTCAGTCCATTTCCAGTTTAAAATCAGAAATCAGAACATTTATTAAAAACTAAAAACTAAAACGGAGTGTTTCCTGTAAAACCTGCATTTAAATCATGAGTTACAGGGATTTATGATTAATACTAATACTAATTGTTGGGGATCTATTATGTTCAGAGTTTCTTACTGTGGTATAAACAGTCTCCAGTGCAGTCAGTGCAGGATGGTAATGATAGAGGAAGGTGAACAACTCAGACCAACTCAGCTACATCTTACTTTCTATCTTTGGTCTAAGATATTTAACTTATTCTCTCCATTATTAATATTTTATTTAGTTTAATCTGATGACATTCTCTTATTTCTGAGAGATATTATGAGTTGATATGTTAATTGTGTGTGAGTATTAGGACTCTATCCTAGAGCTGGACTTCTGACTGTTACACTGATTAATCTGTTAGTCTTTACATTCAGTTCATTCATTACTTTTCATTCAGCTCATGTTCTTTATTCATTCATTAACTGTCATGATTAAAATCTGCTCAGTTTATTAAATATGTATTTAATGTATCTATTCCCTGTTGCTGCTATATATTAGTTATTAATAGTTTATAATTTTGGTTAATCTTTTAGATACTATATCAATTAATCTGTCTGTTTAATCTGTAAATATATCTGATGTTAACTACTGCAGATAAACATCTTCTAATCTTCA
Organism: Prochilodus magdalenae; assembly: GCA_024036415.1. Lineage (NCBI taxonomy): Eukaryota > Metazoa > Chordata > Actinopteri > Characiformes > Prochilodontidae > Prochilodus > Prochilodus magdalenae. The sequence continues at coordinate 50,841 of JAMWET010001335.1, read as the reverse complement.
TTTATTATTAATAAAGCATAATAAATAATTTATTACTGATGATAAAGAAGCTTAATGTAAAGTGTTACCAGTCATTTCTATCAGTGTTGAGTTTCTGCTGTAGGTTTAACTGTGTAGCTGAACACCTTCATGGAGTTGTACTGAGAGCGTTGAGTGACAGTGCAGTAGTGAGGGATGATAAACTACAGTACAGATGAGAAAAGGAGATTTCTGATAGGGAGATAAAGAGCTGAAAAGATTGTTTATTTAGTTTCTAACTGTAGAAAAGTATCTCATGGATATTTCTCTAACTTTGTGTTTCCTTCTGTTTAGATTCTACAGCACTGTGGGTAAGTAAATAAGTGTATTTATTCTTTCACTGCTGGTAAACGACTGATTTACACACTCATCACATACATTACACTCTGATACAGACGTCTAACACACACATCATATTGTACTTCAGTTCATATTCACACCATCAACAAAGTCTCTGATCTCAGAATCATCACTTCCTGATCACCTCCATCTCCCTCCTTCCTTCCCACAATGCTCCTGTGCATAATCCCACTGCACTGCAGAAATGTAGAGACAGTGAAGTTTACTGAGGAGAAAAAGACACTACAAATAAAAGCAGTCTGGACTCTGGAAGTGATGTCACTGTTCTCATCAGGGCTTCCGCAGGGTCTTAAAAAGTCTTAGAATATCTAAAATTTTAAATTTAACACCTTAGAAAGACTTAAAAATGGCAAGATTTAAATTTAATTTAGTCAATAAATGTTTACTTTTGTTAATTCCTAAGAAGCGTAGTTTAATTGGAAGTTCGGTGTTCTCTGTATTTCTGGGGGCCTACTGGTGTTGAAATGTGGTGAATAAACAACAAATCCTATGAAAATTGCAGGCAGGACACGGTACTGTTTGCCCACTACCTGCTAAAATACGTCCATAGATATCTGCTGTCTGAATCACCAAAGTAACGTCTCTGGATTAAATTTGTCTACTTTGGAAAACATGGGAATGTGTGTTTTCAGTGAGGCTTGGCTTGATAACAGTGATTTTCTCAGTTGGTTGCAAGTGGTCCAAAGTAATCGATATGAAGCTTGTTGCAAACTATGCAAGAAGACCATGTAGTTAGGGAACTTGGGTGTAAAGTAGCTTGAGTCTCATGCCAAGGTGGAGTAACACCAGCTTACCATGAAAAGCCTTCAGCGGACTCAAGCCATCAATCAAATTTTTTACCCCAAATATAATCGAATATTTGTGTTTTTGGACAAACAGATTGTGACGAGCGCTGAGCTAAAAGAACGCTCAGGTTTATTTAACAGATTTGTAATGAACCGCAGCAGCAACAAGACCAAGGTGGACATGACAGAAGGGCAAGACAGAGTCAAAGTCAAGAAACAAGCATACATCAAAACCAGGCAAACAATCAGACCAGCAAAAGTAGCCAATAAGAGTAATCACAGAGAGAAACGCTCGTACGCACAGAGTGGCAAACTTTACAATGTGTCAGTGGGAGAGGAGTATATATACAAATAAACTAAATTAACAACAGGTGTGATCAATATTCAGGCGATTTGGATCTAGAAAACGGAATGTGATTAGGAGATGATGGACATGTGACAGTGATGTCATCGGGTGGTGGGTTATGGGAAATGGAGTCCAGGAGATCAGGGGTGAGAAAAGAGACAGCAGGCGTGACAACATTAAATTGGTTCCCAGCCTGTCGGTTGTTGATTTTGGTGAAGGAAGTAGATTGATTAAATATCTGTACAGTCTGACCAACTGCTTAAACCACAACTCAGCAAGGCAATAATCACACATATACAGTGCTGTATAATAAAGCATGTACAGGTAACGTTAGAGGTGATACGTGATTTCACGCTGGAAGTGTAACTGTGATAATAAATTAAATTTTACTAAAATGATCATTTCTTAAATGATGCAGAAACACTTTTAGTGAAAATGGGCTGATATGTGAGAGCTAATCAATCAACCATCACTAACGTTAGTGATCAGTTTCCTGGAGAGATAAACAGCCACACATTCACACAGTGACCAACAATAATCACAGGTTTATTCCACTAACATTAATGTCTTTATGTTATATCTGTTAGAAACCCCACATGGAGTCTCACTTAATGGTTACAGCCTTGTAACTCAGCACTAAGTGAAAGTATTTGTTTGGTACATACAGACCATCATATCCTTTCTTACTGTTCTCTCTGTGGGAAGAAGAGGATGTTTATGATTTGATCAGAGAATCTGTTCTTCCTGGTTTTTCATATGTAACTCGTGAGTTTGAGCATGAAAGCTTCAGGCTGTGTTCATCATAGATCCACTGTATAGTTAAATCTCCAGACCTCCTGATATTCAAATACAGTAATTCACTTATAGTTCCATACATGACATGCTCACACTGTACTGTTCACTTCACAGGGTTTCGAGAGAATAATGGGTGAGTATAAATCAGTGTGTAATGTCAGAGTGTTCAGCTGAACATCATCAGCAGAGAGAGTTTACTAACACACACTTCAGCACTGTATGTTTCACTATAGTGTAGAGCTCACAGCAGCCTGAGATACTGACACACCCTTACTAACACTGTTACCTCATTTACATACAGTCTCACACACACACACACACACTCACATATACACACACACACACACACACACACCTTCTCTCTCACACACACACACTCTCTCACAGTTTCACACACACACACACACACACACACCTGATCTACACACTACACACTAATATTGACAGATTATAAATTGAAGTTCACAGTAAGGGGTGTGTTCAGAGCTGAGCTGTGTGTAGTGAGGAGTTAACACTGAACCTGCATCTTTAAATTATAATTTTCTATAAGCTACAGGACTAACGTGGATCAAAATGTCTTCACTACTGAAAGTCCATTTCTGGGTCTTGTTGAGTCTTTATTTCCTCTAAAGGGACGAATCCTTTCTCCTCCAGACTTTCTCCTCAGTAAGGACAGTTCCGTCTGATCACTACAGAACAATGACAGATGTGCTGTGACTCCTTCATTGTTTAATCTTATTTGAACATGAACTATTTAACTCTACACACAATATAAACCCAGTAAAACAGTAAATAGAGAAACGCTAAATGTACAGATTCATCTTTATACAGCTCTCTATCCTAAAGCTGGACTTCTGACTGTTACACTGATTAATCTGTTAGTCTTTACTTTCAGTTCATTCATTACTTTTCATTCAGCTCATGTTCTTTATTCATTTATTAAATGTCATAATTCAAATCTTCTCAGTTTATTAAATATGTATTTAATGTATTTGTTCTCTTCTCTGTTGCTGCTATATATTAGTTAATAATAGTTTATAATTTTGGTTAATCTTTTATATATATCAGTTAATGTGTCTGTTTAATCTGTAAATGTATCTGATGGTAACTACTGCAGAAAAACATCTTCTCATCTTCATTTATTATTAATAAAGCATAATAAATCATTTATTACTGATGGTAAAGAAGCTTAATGTAAAGTTTTACCAGTCATTTCTATCAGTGTTGAGTTTCTGCTGTAGGTTTAACCGTGTAGCTGAACAGAGGAGTTGTACTGAGAGCACTGAGTGACGGTGCAGTAGTGAAGGATGATAAACTACAGTACAGATGAGAAAAGGAGATTTCTGATAAGGAGATAAAGAGCTGAAAAGATTGTTTATCTAGTTTCTAACTGTAGAAAAGTATCTCATGGATATTTCTCTAACTTTGTGTTCCCTTCTGTTTAGATTCTACAGCACCGTATGTAAGTAAATAAGTGTATTTATTCTTTCACTGCTGGTAAACGACTGATTTACACACTCATCACATACATTACACTCTGATACAGACGTCTAACACACACATCATATGTACTTCAGTTCATATTCACACCATCAACAAAGTCTCTGATCTCAGAATCATCACTTCCTGATCACCTCCATCTCCCTCCTTCCTTCCCACAATGCTCCTGTGCATAATCCCACTGCACTGCAGAAATGTAGAGACAGTGAAGTTTACTGAGGAGAAAAAGACACTACAAGTAAAAGCAGTCTGGACTCTGTTGGGAGTGATGTCACTGTTCCTATGGGATGATGGGATATTTAATGTGTTCCATCATCAGTACATCATTATCATTAGAGTGTCTCTCATTACTGTAGTTTTCCTCTCCTCTGTTACTGAACACAGCCCTAAACACTCACACAGCAGGAGCTTCTGCACACTCACACACACTATCTGCCTGTTTGGATGAGTCTCTATATCAGTGACTCACAACAAGCAGCACATAATGAAGAGTCAGCAGCACTGAAAGACCTGATTACTGAGATCCTCTCACCTCTTGCACTTCCATTCAGTTCCAGTGTTCTAGATCGTATGTGTATGTGTACAATCGAGAAGCTGAAATGAGCAGAGATTCTCTTACTCTCTCATCTCCAGTCTCTACTTTTACTCATGTACTACAGGTAAATAGATCATATTCTCCTCCACTACGGTGGAGCTCCTCCTGTGTTCCTGTAGTCTGTGGAGGAGTTGTAGATTGATGGACTGATGATGCACTAATCTAGTCCACAGTCCTTACAGGCTGGTGAATGTGTTTGTGTATTTGTACTAGATTTTCTTCCTTAGAAAGTCACGTGATCACTTCGACAGTCTGTAATAGACAGATAAGAGAGGAGAGAGTGCAGTGAGCGAATTGTAACACAGGATAATATAGCGAGGAGTGTTTCGTCATAAACAATGGTTTAATTAACACAGTAAAATATTGTGGTGTTGAGTCTCTCTGTGTTCAGTTGGGAATTATAACACATACACAGTAAGATATGAGCTGATTAATGTTTTTCACTGCTCCCCAGTTTATAATCAGCCACAGAGACACACAGATAATCTAATCAATATTCCAGAAACACATGATGTTCAGTTTGTTTACTAATATATTTTCACCACCAGATTTCAGGTTTCTATGTCGAGCAGGTGAGTTTATATTAATGTATATTAAATTATTAATAAAGTATTGTTTTGCTCAGTACCAGTATAATGTTTCTAAACACTGTTATATCAGCTCTCAGTGATTAATACTGACACATCAACCATCATGAAATCATCACACTGTCTTATTCACTTCCACAGAGTGACAGAGAATGGACAGAAGAGGAGAGAATGAAGATGGATGAGTCTGTTTTGCTAACTGGTGAGTTTTAAAGGAGATACAAAATCAGTGACAGTCAAACCTGTTATATTCTAATGTTCTGCGCATTTCTGTAAACCATCTTTGTTTTTGATCTAGTGAATTAATCAGTTATTAGTTAGTTAAGGATTTTATAATGTTATAAGATATTGAACTATCATATTTCATATTTACAGTCATATTTTCAGGTCACTCTGCTACAGTGTTAGATACGTCTTGCTATCATGCTGTTCTGGTAAAGACAGATTGGTGGTTTGGGCTACTGTAGATATGTTATGGCAGATGCTGCAGAGGAGCTACATATACTCTAAGGTCTTTAGGATCTGCTGTTGGGTACTAGACTGAAAGGTTCTGGTGGTTCAGCTTCTTCTGCTGTTCTGTGCTGCAGTTCCTGATCCTGATCACCAGCAGTCCCTGAGTTTTATGGGGACATATGATCAGTTCTATATGAATCAGTGTGCTGCTCAGTTGTGTTCTGAATGTTAATGAATGTGTTTCTCACAGAGTTACCAGAAGAGGCCAAACGTTACAAAGACAAAGAGAGCATTTTACTGGAGAGAAATACTCTACTGATGGAGAAAGACAAACTAATCCAAGAAAAAGAAAAGCCTCTTACTAAAAACACAGAGACTCTTCAGATGAAGGAGAACATGCTGAGAGAGAAAGAGACTCTACTGGAGGACACAGTGAAAGAGGTGGACAGCAATAAAGTGCAGCTGGACACACTGAGAAAGGAACTGCAGGACAAGAGCAGCAAACTACAGGAGATGATGATCCTACTGGAACAACAGAAAACTGAACTGAGGGAAAAAGACAAACAGCTTGAAGAGAAGGAGAAACTTCTAAGGGAGAGAAACACACAGCTAATGGAAAGAGAGAAGCAGGTGGAGGAGAAAGACAGACTTCTAGAGGAGAGAAACAAGCAGCTGCAGGAAAGAACAGATCCAGACTCATCAGTTCCAGCCAGGAGAAGAGGCAAAGAGCTTAATACTCCAAATTGTAAGCTAAACGCTAAAGTTGCATGAAGTTACAGCATTAAAATGTTAATCTTTAAACATTTATATTGCTATATTTTAATATAATTTTATAATTTTAAAAGATTTTTGCGAGAACAAAAAACCTTATGTGTTAAAACGTACTAGAACGTATTAGAACAACTCAAATAAAGATTTCATACTACATCAGCACCACTCTGGAGAAGACACAATAGAGAAGATCTTCCTCCACACAGTAAATAATTCCAGCTTCATATAATATCTTCTACATTTCTCTGAACAGAATAATCATCAGCATATAATAAGAGATTAAATCCTCATTCTTGTTGATCTGCAGTGAGCAGAGAGAGAATCCTGTAGTTCAGCCTCTCCAGTGTCAGTTCCTGTAGCAGAACTCAGACTGGTCATTCATTTTACATTGTGAGAGTACATTAATAACTCATTAATTAACTGTCATTAACTAAAACACTAAAACAAGTGGATTTAATTCTGTTTCCATATATGAAATTATGTAATCTAATTTAGCAATGACTACATTACCTGAGGGTTCTGCACTAATAAGGTACTCGACTCTGACTCTGTTTCTCAATGACGTGACTGTTCCTCACTGCAATCCTTTGTAAACCTTACAGGATTTGTTGTATAGTGAGGGTGATTAGAATAACCAAGCATGACATTAAGAAACTCAACTGACTGGTTGAGCCCAGGGTTTATCTGGAAGCTCGGGAACAGAGAGAGTGTGAACTTTAGGGATGGTGTGGTGGTTTGGAAAGTTTAGGGCAGAGAAGGCTGGGAGTGTTTCGAGACACCAGTTTTGGAAGGCCTATCACCTAGGCCTGATCAGAAGGTCAAAAACTTAGAACCTCCACCCCTTGCACAAAATGACCAATGTTACTTTAATAGGTCAGAAGTGGCTCTGTTATTTAAATTTTACTTTAATTCAGTTACTTTTAACTTGTACTATTAATTTATCATTTATCATGTACTATTGATTTTTGGCTTTAGTAATCAGTTCTGTTATAATTTTATTCTTTTTATCTTTCTTGTTCTACTTGACATTATTTGACTCTTGTATTATAGTTAACAGATTCAGAATGCCTGAAGATAAATACATGTAATACATTTGATGTGAAAATGATGTGAGAATGACCACTACAGAGCAGGTATTACTTGGTAGGATTATTCTCAACACTGCAGTGACACTGACATAGTGGTGCTTAGTTGGCATGTGTTGTGCTGGTATTTGTGGATCAGAATACAGAGAACTTTTCCAGCTACAGTTGATGTAACTTTTCAACTCAAGTCTCCAACTCTAAATATGAGCTAGGGTAAATGTGAACAATAATTTTTGGATGTGCTCTTGTAAACATTCTGCATTCACCTACAGTAGATCAGACTGAACAACTGTGACCAACATCTGTAAGCACTTAAACCCCCCACCTTAAGTCCATACAGGTGAAGATATTTCTACACAATAGAAGCCCAAGAGTTGTTTATTCACATCCTCTCATATCTCTCAGTGAATCAGAGGGGTTTGTAGCTTGGTGATTCTGTATCTTGCTTTTTCTCCAGAACTAGACTACATCACATGTATGAGCTGCTGTTGTGGATGGACGAACACATGACTCACTAATAAGAGAGATAAACACTCCATGTAGTGTTTCTACTGTAGGTTTACACTTTAACCGTATAGCTGAACATCTTCATGGAGTTGTACTGAGAGCACTGAGTGACAGTGCAGTAGTGAGGAATGATAAACTACAGTACAGATGAGAAAAGGAGATTTCTGATAAGACGATAAAGTGTTGATTGTTTGCCAGTTATTCTAATTATAAGTGAATCCATTGTTGTTTTATCTGACACCGTGTTCCCATTTGTTGTTCTACACAGATCCTGACATGCAGGTAACTAAATTACTCCACTTACTTCTCCCACTAGAGATGATGGGTGAACAGAGTTTCCCCCATATTGCATTTACATCTAAATGGAATCCTCTACATTTTTTCCTATGTAATTGTTGTGTTTAATATTCAGTTTTACTTATATTTAAATATAATAATTAACTTATGATTCTATGCATGAAATATTCACATTATACTACTTACTTCACAGTGTTCAGAGACAGGAGCAAAAAGAGGTGAGTATAAATCAGTGTGTAATGTTTTTATGTTGGTGTGTTGATTGTAGATGAATGTTGGTGTATAGACTGAATGTATTTATCTGTACTGTATGTACAGAGTGTTCTTTTTTATTATCTAGGTTAACTTCATTCAGATATTCTGTAGTGTATTCACATAATTTAATTCAACTTCATTATATACATTTTTTGTACAGTAATAAATAAATGGCTAGTATACATCTAGAATCACCTACTCCAGGCCATGAAAGCAAACCTGAACCATGCCCAAAAAACAACACCATGCTAAGAATATATATGCTTATTATCAAAAAATAGCTTCAACCAGAAGGAATCAACCAACAGAAATGAAACTTTGTGGATAGGTTTGACATCAAGAGACATTTAAGTTGCTTGCTCGGGCTGTGCATGTGGTATAAGCAAGGACAGGCCTTATTGCTGTAACTGGCTGACTCTATGAGGTTGTCTTGTTGTGTGTGCTTTCCATTATGATTCGTACTATTATGTTGGTAGAATCCTTTGCAAGCAAAGTATGCCTCAGAGAAGAGGTCGAAAGCAGTCTGAGCAGTTAAAAGAGGTTGAGAGGGTTCACAATATAGGGCTCCATGAAGCAGGATGATCTTATTAACATATTGCACACCATACCAGTTGTGTAAATATTACCATAGCTTGCTGCTGACGGGAGTAGATAGAACAAGGCACATACCATTGACATGAAGGATCTGGGAGACCTACATGAACAATGGAAAGAGGGGAACAGATGGATTGTGACCCAACAACTACAATTGCCCAACAAACTACACTCAGCAAGCAATACTGGCCTCCATCAGTCATCCTGCTAGTGCCAGTACCATTGTCAAACAACTGCAAGGTGCAGGACTACATGCATGCAGACCGTTATGATGACTCCCCTTAACACCACGTCAACATTACCAAAGACTGCAATGGTGTCGAGCTAGACTGTCATGGAGTGACTCAGAATGGCAGGTGGTCATTTTTAGTGACGTGCACTGCTTTTGGCTCGGTGGAGAGGACCAGTGAATCTGTGTGTGGAGGCACCATGGTTAGCACCAAGATGAATGGCTTGACTTTACACCTGCACATCCAGAAAGCCTGGTGTCAATCCACCACCACCCCTACCACACAGTCTGCAGGAACTGTGTGAGAATATTCAAGATGCATGCGATGGAGTAACACAGAACACCATTAAGAACCTCAACAGCTCCATACTGAGATAGGCCGAATACTAAACACGTTTTTTACCCCTCGCAGTGTTTCATTATTTTGCCACTATTTCACCATTGCATGAATTAAATAGGCTATATCCCAGATAACAAGTGGATGTGGGCCAAGAACCAAAGTCGCCCACATATTTACAACATGCATTTAGTCCACCTGTACCAAAACAGACATGGTCCACATCTAGCACAGATACAGCAGGCATGGCCCTTAGCTGGTACATACTGTGTATGGCCCACATCTTGCTACCCAAAGATGTCCACAAAAGTGCAGTCAACCATCTGGCAAGTGGGCCAGATTAAATTGGGAAGTGTGGGCCAGAACAGTTTTGCTGTCTAAGATGTATTTCTGTATTTTCATAGGAACAACTATTACTAAACTGCAGATTCAATACATTTACTGACCACTATACATCATAACATCCTAGCAGACATACCAGCATAGCACAATATTACTTACATACAATACAAATATTACCAGCCAACATTCCAGCAGACACACCGACATCCCAGCAGACACACCAACATCCCAGCAGACACACCGAAATCCGAGTAGACACACTGACATCCCAGCAGACACACCAACAACATCCCAGCAGAGACACCAACATCCCAGCAGACACACTAACACCATCCCAGCAGACACAGCGACAACATCCCAGCAGATACACTGATAGCAAAAATAGCCCTAAACTCTCTTCCCACTGAATCTCCTAAATAAGGAAAGTTTGGTACATGGAACTCACATACCGTAAACCTCAAACACCGTTATTCCTCCTTCAAATAAAATCTCATACAAAATCATAGACTCTTGCGTATCAGTCCTGACTCAACCCACACTAAATGTATCTTCCCCAGGCTGTGAAAGGAATGTTGTCAGCTTTCATGACCTTTAAAATTAACTGCCAATGGGCATGGTTAATTTTCATCTTTAAATAAGGATGAAGTTGGGTTCCTTTTCACCAGCTTCCTAACTAAACGTTCTTTTCCACATTAAATTATACAGTTTGTTCAGGTACCAGAACATAATGGCAGTCCCAGGTGGAATGAAAAATTTGAAACACAAGCTGGCAAATGGGAAGCCCACTTCAGTTCACGAATCTTGCACTGAACGTTTCACTCCAGGCACTCCAAAGGTTTTGGGAACTTTTTGGGAACTTTTAGGAAGGAGCTTCCTATTGGATAATTACTGCATGGGTGATTTTTTTAGCTGGCAACCAGTTATTTAACCCTAACTGATGCAGTGAGTAGCTTGTCATTTGTTAAATAACCATGTGGAAAGGTACATCCTGTAGTCGTGGAAAAGATGTTAATCAGTTTTAGAAGGGTCAAATTATTGGCATGCATCAAGAAAACATCTAAGGAGATTACTGAAACTACTGTTAAGAACTGTCCAACACATTAATAAAAAGTGGAAGGACAGTGGGGAAACATGTTCAGGGAAGGAATGATTTCAGAAAGAAATCTTGAATAATCATGATCTGTGATCACTTAAAAGTTTGGTGAAATCAAATGGTAGAAAAAGAGCAGTAGAACTAAGGAATATGTTTAATTGTATAAATAAGAGCATTTCTACACACACAATGTGAAGGGAATGGATTGGGAAGACAGCTGAGTAGTCTTAAGACAGCCACTTGTCAGTGAGGCTAACCAGCAGAAACTGCATTAGTTTGCTAGGGAGAATAAAAATTGGACTCTGGAGCAATCGATTCTGCGTGAAACAGCATGTTCTCTCATTCTTCTTTGGTGAACTATGTGCTCTTTGTCTAGTACTACTTTCCTGCAGCTAAAGATGTACTTTGGTGTGGGATGTTATTGTTAGAACTGTTAGATTGTTTTGTTACTGTTTGCCACTGTACTTCTTTGTTATGAAATTGGAGATGAAATTGTTATCATGAAAAGAATTGCTTTGATTAGCATATTGGAAACTTTTGACATGTGACTGTTTGAGGTAGCTGGTTAGTAAAATGTTTAAGAATGGAAAGAAATGCTTAAAATTAGGTACAAGAACATACAATTAAACAGCACATAACTACACATAATCATCCTTCTCTGATGTTTGCTGATTTACAGAGTACAACTTTCTGTTGTAAACCAGAGTTCTTGTGATTTTAGGTTCTAGCTTAGCAACAGCACAGCAGCCTTGCAAGGAAGATGTAAGTACACTGGTGCCAATTTCATGTTCTAAAGTGGTCAGTTAGCAAATGACAATATAAAGCACTGAAGTAAAAGCTCTGAAATAACATTTCACTGTCAAAACTACAGCAAACTATACTATAGTAATAGTTATCTCCTCAATTACCAAATGCTTACAGAAGAGGTGATGCAGCACAGTCTTAAATATGAATTTGTCCCAAGAAACATTTTGGTATTAAATAGGGCACATGTTTTTCAGAAAACAAAAAAGATCTCAGTTTCAAAGTTTGATATGTTGTCTTTACTATTGTCTGTACTATTTTTCAATAATATAAAGTTGAAATGATTTGCATGTCAGTGCATTCTGGTTTTATTTTAACTGACAAAGATATGAACAGTCTATCATTTTAAGGGTAGGTTTATTTTAACAGTGAGAGATAGAATATCAGAAAGAAAATCCAGAAAATTACATTGTATAAAATATATAGATTTAATTGCATTTTGCAGAGAGAAATACATATTTGATCCCCTACCAAACATTTTAGTTCTGGCTCCTACAGACCAGTTACATGCTCCTAATCAACTTGTTACCTGCATTAAAGACAGCTGTCTTAAATTGTCACCTGTATAAAAGACACCTGTCCACAGACTCTATTAATCAGTCAAACTCTAACCTCTCCAACATGGGCAAGACCAAAGAGCTTTCTCAGGATGTCAGGGACAAGATCATAGACCTGCACAAGGCTGGAATGGGTTACAAAACCTTAAGTAAGACGCTGAGTGAGAAGGAGAACTGTTGGTGCCATTGTGAGAAAATGGAAGAAATACAAAATGACTGTCAATCGACCTCAATCTGGGACTCCATGCAAAATCTCACCTGGTGGGGTATCTTTGATCATGAGGAAGGTATGAAATCAGCCTAAAACTACACGGGGGGAACTTGTTAATGATCTTAAGGCAGCTGGGACCACAGTCACCAAGAAAACCATTGGTAACATATTACGCCGTATTGGATTAAAATTCTGCAGTGCCGCAAGGTCCCCCTGCTTAAGAAGGCACATGTGTGCCCGCCTGAAGTTTGCCAGTGAACACCTGGATGATTCTGAGAGTGATTGGGAGAAGGTACTGTGGTCAGATGAGACAAAAATTGAGCTCTGTGGCATTAACTCAACTCGCCGTGTTTGGAGGAAGAGAAATGCTGACTATGACCCAAAGAGCACTGTCTCCACTGTCAAGCATGGAGCTGGAAACATTATGTTTTTGGGGTGTTTCCCTGCTAAGGGCACAGGACTACTTCACCGCATCAAATAATTAAAATTATAGACTGTTCATATCTTTGTCAGTGGGCAAACTTACAAAATCAGCAAGGGAGCAAATATTTATTTCCTCCACTGTATATATATATATATATATATATATATATATATATATATATATATATATATATATATATATATATATATATATATATATATATATACATAATTTTTGTCTGTGTGTGTCTGTGTCTAAGTGTGGTGTATTTTTTTCCTGCTGCACTTCCACAGTCATCCATGGCTCCTGCTAAAGGATTTATTCCTGAGACAGAGAACACTATCATGTACAGGTACCGTATGACTTTTTTCTGTTTATGGCTTCCAGTTTATTTTCCAGCATTTCCAGGTTGAGTAAAAAGTTTCTGTCTAAATGTGTCCTCTTAATTTTAGGTTTCTATGTCCTCATGCTGGTCAGTTTCAGTGTAGATTGACCAACCTTGTGTTTGAGATGGAGGGGAAAGGGGAGGTGCTGTACAGAATAGACTCCTGGGATCACCGTTTCTTGGATGGTCTAGGCCAGATGCGGCCTGCTGGTCCTCTATACAGCATTGACTGCGTCGACGGTTCACTGAGTCATCTGCACCTTCCACACTGTGAGATACAGAATGGTAAATTTTATTACGACTGATGCTGATTATTGCAGTTATTTTAATTACGTACAGGTACAGTTACTAGACCTGTGATGTTCCTGTTATTGTTTTGTAAATATCATTTAACCTTCTATGAAAACTTTGAGAGGAACATTAAATAATTTTCTTCAGCTTGTTGGCAGATCACGCATTTCTCAGTTTGACACTGTGCTGTTGTTAGTTTTGGATCACAAAAAAAACAATAGCAGTGGCCTCATTCTTTAGATCAAGGTCAATAAAAATGCCAATCTGCCATTCCAACCATATGATCAAAACCAAATTTCCAACACATTTATACACATCTGAATGCAGAGTTGAATTATTTTTATAATATTCATTTTATAAAAAGGCCTTTCTCTTTTTGGCCTTCTGAAGAAGATTTTATATCCCAGACCGATACAGGCCCAAGTCCTCCTCTTCTATAAAAACTGAGGTATAAACAAATAAGGAAAAAAACTACACATTCATTTACGCCAAGGAATGTACTGGTTTAAGAGGTAAAGCATTAACTAAAACCAAAATTCCAACACATTTATGCCCAATTTAAATCATAGTTGTATTTTATTTACTGAATTAAACATACTGGGCAAATAATACTAATAATTTAGTGTATGCTTTAAATTGTGCCACCATTTGTAATGTCTGCAACCTTGATTCATTTGATTCATTAGGTCTTAATCTGTAAACAGTTCCAGAGTGTAACATATGTTATGAATTTTTAATTTCTCATAACGGAGAATGTTGTGCATATACTAAACATCTATAAGCTCCTTTAAAAGACACCTAAACATTGTCTAATGTTGTTTAAGAGAAGACTGTAAAAGATATCAAACCATGTTTTGCTCACCGTTTCTTCTGTTCAAAAAGCAAATAAAAAATGGAAGTTAATGAGAAGTCAGGGCAAAATCTGACTGCCACTGACATACAAGAAGGTTTGGCTGGCAAAGAAATAAGGATACACTAGCCCACATTGCGGTGCTGTTGGACAAACATTATCATAATAAAAGTTAGACAATTTTTTCTGGAGAGCCAATATCTAAAATATGATAAGTAGACAAAGCATCAAAAACTTTGCCTGCAATTAAAGAAAATAACACTTTACCAACTGCTTAGCATGAAGGGAACTATTACGCTTTTAAATCATATAGCAGCCAGTGGAACAGGAAAAACTGTGGGAATAGAAGGAAGCAGCCAGTAGGACAGGAAAAACTGTAAAGAGAAGGAAGAAAGGATTCTACAATTCTTTATGTTTCTTTAGGTTCATGTTTAACAGTCAATGAAGGAACTGATATAAAAAGAGGCTGTACATTACATCAAAACAGTGATCTAAAATGTAGATCAAATATAAACCTTGTACTACTTTAAATAAAAAATGATTGTTTGACAGTTTGGAATGTTTGGAAAATCATTTTCTGAATATTATTGAAGAACTGTTGGTTAGGTCTCAAACTTGGTGTGTTTGCAAGATGACTTTCATTCAGCTAATAAGAAATAATTATGCATTATATTAAAGTATCAATTATATTAAATGTTTTCTCTTTTCAGTAGTGAAATACAGACCACTCTCTTTTCTCTTTACTATGTACTGTACATTCCACACATTATACTATTTAAGAATCTGCAAGTAATTTTATCTTTTTTTCAGAGGAAAACCAGGTTGAGCTTGTGGCAGCACATGTGACTGGTGATAACAAAGAGATCATACAGCCACTGAACGTTACAAACACACATGCTATTATTAGCATCCAAGGATTTTCCCTCTTTGGCCTTCTGAAGAAGATTTTATATCCCGGACCCATAAAGGCCCAAGTCCTCCTCTTCTATAAAGAACTGAGGGATAAGCAAGGGAGGAAAAAACTACACATTCATTTACTGCCAGGGAATGTACCAGTTAAAGAGGTAAAGCATTAACTTCACATTATTCAGACACTTTATGCTATGACATGAATGTTAGTATTACCCGTAAGCCCTCTTTAAAACTAGGGGCAGATTTACTAAACCGGTCACCAGAGTAGTCTGTTTGGTCAGTTTTACAGGTGACCTACTAAGAACTTTAATGTAAATGATTAGCAGCAACTTTATAGCATATAACCTCCATGATATAAACCCACTTTGCTCACATCCTCACAATAGCAGCCATTAACCCTTGTTGATCTTCTAGAGAGCTGTTCATGAGTATGTAGTAAATAGCAACAGTTATTTATTACATGTGAAAATAAGGATTGTAACAGTGTAAATCTGACCTCTAATGTTTCATAACTGGCTCATATAATCACACATGTCTTACCTTTCTTTCCTGGTCCTGAAGGTGGAGGAAAAGCATAAAGATGTCTTATATTATAACACCAGCTCCTCATGCAAACTCATCCCTGGAGTAATATACAGACCAGTCTGTGGCCCCTATGATTCTGAACCAAAGGTAAGCAGTCTTCATGATCACACATAAAATATAACTCTGTAAATTTTACATGTTTTAAGAACATTTTCTCATGATGTGATTTTGTTTTCTTAGGCTGCCCAATTTGAGGATGATTATGGCCCAAACTATCACCCCACATTTGTGGTGTTTCCTCAGATTGATGATGTTACAGTAAGTCTTTTGGATAGAGATGGCACTGCAGTGTGGGAACCACATCGAGTCCTTCTAACAACTGACAAACATGGTGAGCTGTAGCAGAGCACCCATGATCAGCTATATAAAGCAGCCTTAATTGTGTGACACCTTTAAAATGTATATTAAAAACATACATTTATAACCTAATTTATGCTACTTGCAGCTGTTTCCACATTTTTTCTGTTTTTTTGTGCTGTGTGTGAAGGATTGTTGGTCTCAGTGGAAACACTGTCCTTTACTTTCACATAAACAGAGAATTTCTCTGGAACATCTGGAAGATCTTACAAAACATGACAGGCTTCACCTGCACAGTCTTAGCTTAGAAACACAGATAAACACTCTGTGAATGGTTTTGTTCCTAGGAATCATATTGCACTTTTTCGGGTGCTGATCAGTACATTGCATGTCAGTGGGTAGCATCTGAGGGAAGCTGTGATTGGCTACTTTCATGACTTTCAGACCCCCAGCAGTGAACACATGGGGAGATTATACAGTCTTTCAAGTCAGCCATTTATACAGACGATCAGTGGTCTTACTCCATGCAGGAGAATGGGAGAAGAATTCCAGGTGAACTGGCAGGGTTTTTTTGTCTGCTTACTGTGCTATTGCACAAACTAACATACATAAACTCCAACTTTTCTATCTGTAATGTAGGGGTTAAACCAGCGATCCCCGTCTTTACCGATACAGCCCGGTGTGTTAACTGTAATGTATGGGTTAAAACAGAAACCCTGTCTCTACTGATACAGCCCCGATGTTCTAACTGTAATGTAAATGTTAAACCAGCGACCCCGTCTACACTGATACAGCCTTGACTCCCTCAGTGGATTCAGTGAAAAATTAAGGTAGCTTTCATTCTCATTCCACCGTAATGTCGTGGCAGTCACGTTCAGAGGAGTAGCCTGGCGCTACGTGTCTGCATGACCTTTTAAAGTGGAACAAATAAAATCTACATTCAGGCCTGGGAGATAAATTAGTCAAATTCAGTCCAATTCTGGTAATCTGAATACAGTACTGTCTAGTTCACAGTGCTGGTTTACTACAGAAGATAGTTGGGCTTTGTGAAGATACATGCCTCTACAGTTATGTCAGGGCAACACGTCATTACTGGTTTACAGGTGGAGCGCATGCTATTGTTACATGCTTCTGTGCCTGCTGTGGCAGTGCTGACCTACAGTGATTAGATCTGGATTTTTTGGATTGCTGTGTTATTGTTTCTCATATTCACACATCAGCTGATTGGTGTTACTGTCTTTATTGCGTCTATCTGCTGTGGCAGTAAGCAGTGTTTGTTATTAGGGTGTGCCTCTTTAACTCTGGATGTTTAACTGTCTAATGTAAAATAATGTAAAGAACTTTTTTGTGGTCTTCTCTGAACAGAGGTGTCTGTGGTGAGCTATGACTTGTGTGGGAATTCAGCTTTCTGATTGGTTGCTGTTGTTTGGTATCAGGATGTTGGTATATGTAGGATGAGGACAGCGCTGCTGTTAGGAATGCAGTCTGATGCAGTGGTCCCCATTGCTGGACATTACCTATGTCTGTCTTTGTGCGTGTGATAAGGTTGGTCTGAGTTATGTAGCTCCCTGTCCGAAAACAAATGCCACTCTGACCCTTGTCTTACATAAAGAAATCCTTTGATCTGGTGTTCAGTTTGGACTACTAAAATGAAAATCAAAATTTTTTAGTAGAGATTTCAATAATGCCAATTTAAAATTCTGGATGATACATAATGTTCTAGTTTAAATCACTATATATGCTCACTTTCATAAATGCACAGTTCTAACCCTTGGTAAAACATGTTTTTAAAGAAATACTTTTACTTTTTTACTTTATGTATCTTTAAGTGTCTCAGCACCCCCCATGACCCAGAAGCATTAGCATCTTACAAAAAGAATGAATGAATTAACTTTACAGTGAGAATAGGCTTTCCTAAGTTCAGCAGATTCAGATAAGATGAAAGAATATGTTGTTTGGTGGTGTTCAGCTTTATGCAAACACTGCAGGCTTGACCACAAAGGGCTCAAATGACCTTTCTCAACTCAGTAATGAAATGCCTGGGTTATACACAGTTGACAGTGAGGATTTGGAGGGAATGTAGGCTTTTGGATGTTGTAGTGTTGTAGTTAAGACTGCTAGATCTGATTCCAAATTAAGACTGAGATTGGGACACATATTTTAAAATAAAATATATAGCCTAGAACATTATTATTTGTTACTATATTATAGGCTTACTCCAACTTTGCTGAAACAGTGCTAGGGTTATTCACTGTCCTTCTTTGCTACAACTTATTCAGAACTATGACCAAACTGAATATAAATGAAACATACATCTATACGTACTGTGTGTGAATACTGGAACCAGTAAACATCCACACACCACTAATTCCCCACTAAGCTATAAAAAGAATAAACTAGACAATAAGATTTTATTTAAATCTCTACATAAATGGTTATTGTTCTGCTGGGAGTTCACCTTGTTGTACACCCGCTGTTGTTCTGCTAGGAGACCTTTTGCCATCAGTTTTATTTTTGTATATTTTATTTAACCCAAATTTCACTACAATATAGACAGTTAACAAAAACATTTAATAGAACACATATTGTTGATATTTTGCAGAATTAAGGCATCATATTCATATGGACCTGATATAATTGTTTTTTTTTTTTATTGTAAATGCCAGGTGTGCAGTGCAAACATCATGAACGAAATTCAGCTGTGACTGTGGGCTTCATGTGTTTAAGAACCAAAAACAAATAACTACAGCTCTAGGCAGTTTGCTAAGCAGTCTGTTCGAACAAAGCTCTAAAAATTTAAAACAACTTGCACCATGGAACTTGGAGACTAAACATGGATTAGGACATGGATTATCTGAATATGGATGTAAATTGTTCAAATTAAGTGAGGTGGCAATTAATTGTCACCTTACCCCAAGAACAAGAAAAGATTGAATCCAAATGAACTCAAGACCGAGCCAAAGCTGCTCGTTCCTGGTATAGAGACTGGACTAGTTAATTTCTTTAATAACTTAAAAATCCCCACCATCTGAGCAGAAAAGAAGCATGTGTCATATGTGAACATGTACAGCCTGCAAGTGAAGGTAAGTAAAAGCAAGTACAGCTGCAGTCTGGTGGAATGTATCTACCTAACACACATCTGTCTGTTCTACTGAGTAAAGTACTGAGTTAGTGTATGAACTTTTCTCTCTAATATTACTGTGATTGTATTAATAATTTATTGGGTTGGGATACTGTAAACTCTATCCAATTTCTGTAGCTTAACAACCTGAAAGGTCAAGAGAGAGACATTTAGATGTCATTAATAATGGGATAGAGGACAGCTGACAAACTGGTTGGGCAAGGAAAGCAAACTATTATGAAGAAGGTAATTAATGATGTGAATTAATGATGGATCCAGGACACATTATTTCAGTATAATCCTAGAACTGTCCCAAAAAATACTGTTAGCCGTCTGAAAATATTAACAAAGACTAAAGAAAGATATTGCATATGTTAGTGTATCAACTTTACAAATACATAGTGGCTTTATACAGAGACTTTACACAGCCCCATCACAACTAACAGAAAAAATGGGTATAAGAAGCAGTAAAATGAGCTGCAGGTTTGTGCAATGGGTGGAGCCAGGGCGGAGCCAGAAAAGAAAAAGATATGCACTTATGTCAGAATCTGTGTGCAGTATTGTGCAGGCCCTGGAGGAGGTAGTATATGGCAGAGCTCTGTTTTTGTAAATATAGGCAGTGATGTGCCAGGCTTCCCTTTTTGCCAAAAAATGCCTTGGCAATTAATTCAGTGATTTAAGACCAATGTTCCCCAACAAGTGTTTGCACCCTCTACAGTGCATCGGAAAATGACATAGACAACATGTTTCTTTCAAACAGACACCTCAGCAGGTAGCAAGATTTGCCCAGCTTAGTGCCAACCTCAACACCAATCACATGGAAGGGGTAATGAGAGAGCACACAACAGTCACAGAGAGTGAACACTAAATAGAAGTTAACTGCAGACCCCAACTTCCACAGGAAACAGTTTGCTATAACACAGTTACCTTAATAAGATCAACAACATCACCAACAACAGCCACAATGAATGTCCTTCTTACCTGGGAGTGTGGTACGCCGGTGTCAGTGAGCTGCCTCCTGTCTTTGCTGCACTCAACCCAGCAACTTGCCCTGTCAGCTCAGGTTTGACATACAGACTGGTGCAATGTCCTGGCAGCATCATGTTCAGGAAGTGTTTTAACTTTTCCTCCACAGCTTTCTCTAGGAGCAGCCACAACACAGCTGCATCACAGTAATGGCTGATGTCTGAAGCAGCCACCACATCAACATCAGGATCAGACTAGTTTATTCATTTGTGGTTTGGAGCTAGAGCTAGATGGTCGTGTTTAGCTCCATTTCTACATTAATATAAAAAACATTATGTACTCTGTCTATTCCCTGCATGTTCAATACAGACAGATAAAACTGCAATTGGAACTGTTCATGTACACTTCTCTGAAAAACTATTGAGCTGCTCACTAACAGTTCTTTTTCATTACTTCAGGTCACAATGCGGAGACGGAGGAAGCAGGTATGACGAGCTTATTTGCATTACATTGCATTTGGTTTCTGTCTATCTGAACCAAGAACACCTTCTCACTTATTCTGAATTAGACATTTTTTAAATAATTAGGGCCTAATTAGGACTAATTAGGCCACTCCTAGAGTGGTGGTTTGGGTAATAACAGGTTTTCTTTGAATAAATTTAAAACCTGTGATTTAGTTCGCCATAAAATTCTAATGACTAATATTTTGGGTTTACCAGTATAATCATAAGCCTAGGCCACAGGGATACTCAGTTAGGAATGTTCAGTGCCAGAAATGTGGGAAATATTAATTCAGGGTTGGTTTGACTGCAACCTCTAAAACAAACAAACAAAAAAAAAACAAATTCTGTAGTAAATATAGAGTTTATGTTTACAGGGTATTTTCATTACCGTGAGCTGAATCGCTTCTCTAACCCACTGCTGGCCACACTGGGGGCTCATCACAATAAGATATCACAGATAAGTTGAGGTGCAAAGAGGGAAAATGTGTCGGCCACATCTAAGCACAAAAGCCTAGATTATCCCTGAATATTAGCTCGATATTAGCTATAGATATTAGCATAAGGAGAGAGAGCAGACAAATCTGGGTATACTGTCATCTCCTGGCATGTCATGTCATTGTTTGATGTAAAAGATCAAAATCAAAATCATTAAAATCATTAAATAACTCGCTTGTTATTATTGTTCTTGTCACAAATACTTATTAACATATGATAATTGGCAACCCAATTTAGAACATTAATTATTATTTTAATTTGACTTTAATCTTTATTTCAGGAGCTAAATTTGTGGATAAACACAGAAAAGAGCTGATTGAGAGAGTTTCCCCAGTGATGGAGATAGTGGACTGTTTACCCTATGGAGACATGATCTCTCCTGAAAAATACAGCACCATACAAACTACAACACCATCTCAGGAACAAATGAGGATCTTGTACAGAGTTCTGGAATCAGGAGGAGCAGCTGTGAAAGCGGAATTCTATAAAGCTCTTAAACAGAAGCAGCCTTCCTTAGTGGCTGACCTGGAGGCTGGATCCAGCAGGGCTTAATGGACCTGTGGAAGGGACAGTTTCCCCTATTGAGCTTTGTTTCATTGTTTAGGTACCTATAACCCATTCTCCTGTGTTTGTAATTGGTAATGTGATTAAGAGCATTCCTTTCTGTGTATCTGGGAGTTTTGAGAGTTCTGTGTAAGGCCAGTTGGAGTGATTTTTCCAGTGATTTCAAATCCAGTGAGTCAATTTTCAAGTGTTCACATTTTCATTTATTTTCTTCAATAAAAAGAAAAACTTTAGAGATCCTTTCTTAGGAATGAATATATATATATATATATATATAAATATATATATATATATATATATATATATATATATATATATATATATATATATATATATATATATATATATATATATATATATAAAATATAATTACAAGTATATTTTTTTCAGTAGTACTTTGGTGTAATAATATTATAATTAAGTGTATTCAGATAAAGTATACTACCCCAAACATATACCACAGTGTTTTGTTAGTGCATTACCTAATAGTCTGCTTTGAAAGATTTAAATATAAATTACACTTTGTAGATTTTCATACACTACTATTAAGCACTTAATAGCTAGTTTTTTTAGACATGTACTTTACTCACATTTTTAAAAATATGTTTTCAAGACATTGCTAGCAATGTAGCTTTAAAGTGCACTTAAAATCAATGTATTAACAATTAAATTAACTACAGTGGTAAATTAGTGTATTCCTCCAAAGCAATTTGTAATACTTAAAACTTGGGTTTCTTTTCACATAAGTAAACTTGAAAAAAACATGAACAGTAACAACAACATCAACATAAAGCACTTTTCAATGCACTAAGAGCTTCTTTAGGACACCTCCTGATCACCTGAATGTATAATACTGCTATTACAGTATATAACAGGACATTCTTGAAATATGTTTTTGTACATTTATTGTCATTTAATAAATATATATATTCCAAAGCTTGGGTCTGGTTCATTTCACATATATTTGACAGCGATAAACATATATCACTTGAGAACATGTTCAGCTATAGATTATAGGAAATTTATGCATCTTGACCAAAAAATTAATCATTTGAAAGACTTTGATTATGTGAGAAAATACCACTTACAGTCGGTTTGATGTTTTGAGGACAGGTGTCACAACAGTATCTTTTCTGCACCATGCATCCTTAAACATTGTTTAAAGTGAAGACTTACTAATAATCAAGAATTTGTAGTCTTTGGAGGGTGTTCAGTGATTTTATGTCATACCTAGGCTACTTAATGATTTGCATTACCTAATTCTTGCTGTTGATGTTTTTACATTTGTTCTACAATTCTTCAGTTACTATTTAATCTCTCTCTATATTTGGAAGTGGAATCACAAACTCTTTGTCTCCTGATTGGATCAAAAACACATTTTCTGTAGAACAGCTCAGTGGGCACTGCATAGACATTCTTCTTGGATTCCAACACCTCAGACACAAAAGTAGAAGCAATGTTTAATTGAACGTCCCTGCTACTCTTCCAAAGCTCCTTTACCAATACACAGTGCATTGATAAATGGTCTGTTCTGAACACCACCATGCTACGTATTCGACATAATCTTCCATCATGTAATTCCACTGTTGAGTTTATCCTTTTTTTTTTACTTCTGTTACTGTTCGAATAATAGTGTATCCCTTTTATAATAAAACGATGATAACGTACAGCGTGTCTGACTGTAACACCCAGCAAGTCTTTGATAGCAAGTGCTTGTAATGCTGACAATCTGGCATGACAGGGATTCCAAAAATCCTGACATTTTCATTTAGGCTGGTTGAATTAGAGGTTGATAACTTATGGTTTAGCATATTAGAAAAAATGATTTTAACCCCATCAATAGTATCTGCCATTATCTTTTCTGCTTTTTGTGTAGACTCCTACAGCAATGAAATCTTTTAACTATCTGCTCTGGAACATGTGTTGTTCCATGGAAGTAATGTAACAGAGTGCCATTTAATGATTCAAAGGAAAAGGCTGAGGTGGCCTACAGGGGCCCCAAGTCCCTAACACTTGTCGCAATGTGTGTCAGTAAATGAACACAAGTCATATTTGCTGCTCCATATAACTTCTCAAACTGCATGGTGAACTTTTGGAGAGCTCTTTCCGCTACTTTAATATCACAACGCTTCACCTTTTCTTCCAAAATAATGTGCATAGCAAACACTAACAGAAATTTTTTTAGTAAACTGCCATTCAGTATAGGCAGCGCATAAAAGAAGAGGAATGACCTCCTCTCTGTTGCTTACCGATATTTTCTGTCTGCCACAGATTGTGGTACTCTGGTTATCTCACCTGGGAGTCAACAAGCTCTTTGTCAGTGTGGTTTGATTTTGTTCCTATGTACCACTCTTAGTCATGGTGTCTTGAGTCAAACCACAGTTTGGCTAGTTGTCTTGTCACACCAAGGCAGACACACTGCTGATACTCTGGAACAAATCTATTTATCGTTTGGAATTTCTTGAGTTTCATTAATGGTGAAGGTCCTTTTACTCCTATTACAGGATTCTCTGGTGTTGCAGCCATTGCATGATCACAGTGCTCAGCACCAGTTCTGAGCTGTGGCCTTGGGGCTTGGTTTGTGTAAGGACCACCTCCTGTGCAACCAACTGTCCTGTAAACCCAGGTCAAAACCGCACGGAAAGCATCTTAAACGTCATCGTTTGATTTACACCAATCACGTTTAAAGTACACTGCGAGCCAGTTACAACAGCGTATGTGCGCCTGTGTGTGCTTAAGAAATACGTTGCAGTTGTTTTTTTTTTATTTATTTTTATATAAATATTTAAAAAGCTGACAGTTTTACAGACTATTACAGATTATGGTCTGTGCAAATTTGACGCCTCCTTAGAGATTTTGTATTTTTTCCCATTGTCCTTCAAACGCTTATTTGGCGCAAGGCTACTGTTCTTCAGTCGCCAGTATATTGGAAACAGTGTGCGGTTTGGGTGATTTTTCCGAGTTGAAAATGTCACAGTTTAAGTTTGGAATGTTTTATTTTAGGGACAAGTCGATCCATGTCGAAAGTACTGATATTGTGACACCTCAGTACAGAAAGAAACTCGTCCAGGTATTAGCAAGGCCAGACCTTGTGTACTGGGCTAACAGGAAAGAGCTACGAAAAAAAGTGACTGCCAAACTGCTCTTACTGGGAGGTTTGTATTCTTATAAGTTCCTAACAGATATTGAAATATGTCGTGTGAGTTATCTATTAAAAGAGTTTACTTTCTACACTGACCAATCGTGAGAGCCGGCAGAAAGTTGTTAATCAGCCTTAGCTCCTAATGCTAGCCTTAAGTGCCTTTCATGGGCAAAATCCGTCAGTGGATTGGTTTTGATTGTCTGTGTCTTACTCCATGCAAATCACACAGTATATGTACAGGTTCTGTGTGCACTGACTATATATAGTTGATTGCACAATATAAGGAACCCATTGTTAGTCATTTGAAACAGATTTGTTGCTTTTTGTCAAGACCTCACTCATTACTGATAATGGCTACAGGTACAAACCAGTGCACCATGATAATGTTAGTTAAAAGTTGAATGTAATTACTTTAAAAAATAGTCCATTACATATTGACTGGGTGTAGATATTTTGTCTGACCTTTTATTTTTGATATTCACAGACAGTTATAAGGAACTGATAGGAAAAAAACAGCCTTTCTTAGGAATGAAGACATCTGGAATGTGGCAGTTGAGATGAGAAGGGCCACACAGTGCACCACCACACAAGTTGGAACCAACCCAAAGTTTGTTGTTATTGTTGTTGTTATAACTTATAACTAACTAACTATATATATATATATATACGTGTAGTTTCTTAGTTTAGATGTGTTTTTTTATTTGTATATTATGCATATTATATAGATGTGTTTTGTTCACCAGGAAATGTTAGCGAATACTTTTTATGTTTTTAGGAAATCTTTTCTCTTTGGTACAGAAAAAGAAAAGTACACAGACCTTGACACACAAGAAGTTTCTGGAACAAATGTAAGTGTGCAGAGATATTGTAGAAAGACACGGACATCGTTTTCAATACAAATGCTTTTAGGTTAGCAGGTGGCAGTAATAAATGAGAGCCCCCTTAATATGTTAGTTTTTCAGTAATCTACACCACAAGGCTGAGTGTCCCAATCCTAATGTGGATGTGTATGAATGTTCCACAGACTCTGTTTGGAGTTGTGCACCACAACCTGTGGCAGGCACATCCCTTTTTGTTATCTGGAAAGACACTAAAGTGACAAATCAAGTGACAGTCCTGATAATATATGTAAAATAAATCTCTAAAAAATTCCAATAACAGCAGAGCAAAATAATACAAGTGGGTAAGGTGGGGCACTACATAACTTTAGTGTGTATGAGGGCTGTAACTATGCTTATAGTCCTTGAATTTAAAGATATTAAATGTGCTGTATTTTTAGTCTTCAATGGGAATATCACTTTTTTCTTAAACATGGCTTGAATTTATACACATAGACAACTTTTGATTAGATTTTGGGGTTATATAAATAAACTTGTTTGGGATGGTCTTTATTGTCCCAAAGGGGCAGTTTGTTTTGTAACAAGAAATTAAAAAAATTCAAATCACGCTATGTTTGACTTTAATGATGGTCATGAGATCAGTTGATGAAACTGACTGCCTATGCAGCTAATATTTAATTAGCTCCATCATTTTAGTCTTATTAATGCTTGTTTTGCATATACCACTGTTGTTCTTTCGATAATAACAGTGTCGCAAAAATCCTTTTTGCTAAACCCTTTTTAATAAATTGTACAGCTGTTAATAACATTTCTTGTTGTATTTTGTACATAATTGTTATTATACTTCTAATGCCCTTTGATTCAGAAATGAAAAATGACAAAGGCTGCGACAGACAGAGTGCTTTCCCAGCTTAAGTTCTCATTGCAGAGTAGAAGGCCAAAAACTCCACTCCCTCACACAGCGAGGAAGATGCTCCAGTCATAGACACCAATGTGGACTTATTTCATTCACCACAGGCGTCTGGATCAACTGTAAGTATAGTCAAGAAAAAATGGACTGTTTAATTCTTCACCTAAATGTTTTTTTTTGCAAGTAGACTCCTATGCTACTAGTTTATAAGACAAAATAGAAGTCAGTAACAACATAATATGAAGTAACTTGCCAACAAATGTAAACATTGATAAAGTTCCTGGACTGGTTCAGCATCTTTTTGTTTTTCAACATAACATTATTGGAATAAATTTTTTACAAAACCTCTGTCATGGACCAAGTGAAGAGGAGAGTGGCCTGAGAGATCAATCATTAACAAATGTAGACATGCATCAGGAAGTGATGAGGAATTGTATTCAGTGATTTCTGTTAATTACTGTATTTGTAGGTGTATTATCCATCACAGATCTATGACTGGTGTGTCATTTTCCTCTTTATGCAGAAATACCAACCTTGGTCAGGTGTGTAAAAGAACTTGTTACCACCCTGAAGAGAATGCCATCTGCCTTCGATGCTGATAGTACAAGTTTCCACCAGTACTGCTCCAGAAATGGTATGTGGTATATCTGTACTAAGTAATAACTGTTATTATGGATATCATTTGCTCTTATGAATTGTAGCAACTTCAGGTAAATATTAATAATTAATATTAATAATTGATCATTATTGTTAGATGTTTTCCACTGATAAACATAACATTAGCTAGCTTTGTGGATAACCTAGTTTAGCAATGAACCACATTATAAGATGCTATAAATTATGTTGCCTGACAATCTGCCAAGCAAGCTAGAGAGAAATTATTAGACTAAGAAATAATTTACTCGTTAGAACTGTTTTATCAGTATGGCTACAGTCTAGTTTGTCTATAGTTTAACCTACACCACTTAACTAATGTTAAATGTTGACTAATTTTGGTACCTGGTTGTATTGACTTTCATGTTACACCGATACTGATTTATCTGCAATTAGCTCATATCGAGCAGAAATGTTGGCATGCCGATTTATTGGTCAGGCTTTTCTACTGTGTATAATAATGTGGATACTTTATTTTGTGGACATAGATTTCCCTGGACAACACAAGGGTGCAGGTCAGCAAGAGTTGTTTTCGAAGACTAAACAGAGCAAGAATGTCCCTGTTCGCATAGGAATTAGCTGTGCTTGTATTTGGGCGGGATGTATTAGCTTCCTTAAGTCTAACAGGAAAATCTGCCTCAACTGGAACACCGAAGATGAGCTAGACCTGGAAAAGTTGAGTGCCCTTGTTGGTATGTATTATTTAAGTCTGTTTATTAAAAACATTTTTAAATTAATATTTTTATTTTAGTGTTTTATGCTAACAAACTGTCTTGAAACAAAACAAGGGAGTACGAATACTTGCAACCCCAGATTATAAAAAGTTGGTATGGTATGTAAAAAAAAAAGCAGTCTGTCTTACATTTATTTTGACTTTTATTTGATTGCAAACAGTATTAATCCAAGATACTTGTTTTGTCTGGTTATCTTCATTTCTTTTGTTTATGTACATCCTTTCCTGCGTTTTAGGCCCAAACAAAGTTTGGGATGTTAAAGTATTTACCACTTTGTATTTTTCAAATGCCTAAACTGTAGTCAAAGCAGCTAAAATAATAACTTTTAAAGGTATTGTTTTTATACTCACCTGTCACTTTATATATTTATTTAAAAAAAACCTTCTTTTGTAATTGTTTTTTTTTTTTATTAATATGTAATTTTTAGGTGGCATGCCTTGCGAAAAAGCATTATTTATCATTTTGATTGTTATTTTTGTCTTGTACAGATGCTGTACTTTTGGAGTTTCCAGGAACCAAGGTGTCTGAAGTGAGAGCCACTATTAGAAGAAAATGCAACAATGAAAATTTTGTGTCCAAAAAGAAACAGTAAGCAGCAAGTAGTTTGCTGTGAAATTAGGTTCAAGTGATGTGTAATTGTTAATTTTCTGAACATGTCATAGATTTATTCTGGATTCAAAGAAATAATCTCTGCACTTGTCTGAATGTTGTCTGCACTGAAAATGTTTTTGTCGTAAATGTCCTTTGACGCCAATAAAATCATACTTTCAAGAATGTATAAAAATGTTTTGAAGTATGTTTAACAAGTACCCTATATGCATTCAAAATTGTCAGTACTTCAATTGAACTAATTTTATAATTCTGTGATTGTGCTTAATGTGTTAATAATGTATTATTAGCTCAGCTTAACCTCCACTTTATTTATTTCTTAATCATAAGTGCAAGTAGCACTTAACTGACGGGACACTGTACTGACACACCCATTTAAGGTGTAGTAAAATGTATTTAAATATTATTATCGCTAACTGGGCACAACTTACAGATAAACTCATTTCATTCCTTTTAAATTATGAAAGTGTGAAAAGTACACGAACTAGGCTCTTTTAAGTGATGTTATTATATACTAGATTTATTTTATAGCAAATTCTATTTACTAAATATTATTTACGAGCATATGAATTAGCGGAGATGTATCGATCTAGACTATTTTGATTGAAATTATGAATATATGAAATATCTCCCTTTCCTACAATAAAAATTCATTTTTTAAATGTCTCTTTCCAAGCTAAATCATTTGTTAGTATATTCGAACAGTTTCACTTAAAGCGTGGCTTTCACATAGATTGCGTTGAGTAAAATCAAAGTGCAATTGAGTTATAAATAATGTGTACTGTAAGCAGTTCGGCCAACTGCAAGCTCTGCGTCTAGCTAAAAAGGAAGTTATCAACACTAACTTTGGTGAAGATACAAAACATGAAGCATCCTAAATAGCAGAGAGTTATAAACCAGCTTAGACTTATAGTTCAGCTATTTCCCAAGACAAGCGTAAATAAAATAAAACACTAACACAACAACTTAACCGTAGATTGTATACCATATGTGGGCTTCGATAGGCTCTTCAGCGAGAGTAGAATAATGTGCCATATGTAGTCAGGGGGGGATATCAAAAGGATAGTCCTGCTCCCGGAGGCAAAAAGATCTCTCAAAAGGAGTGAATATCAAAATCAAAAGAAAAGCAAATCTCTCCAAAAAAAGATCTAAAAATCTAAACATACAAACAGGAGCCCAGCAATAGGCAAAAAGCAAAACAAAAGCAAAAAAAACAGGTAATGAGGGGCTCACCCAGTTACGTCTTGAGTTTATCGTCCATTGAATTAACGAACGAAATAAACCAATCTTACAAGCGTACACAAGATGAGATACATTGCGCGAATGACAAGTTGGTATTAGGGCTTGACGAGGTCATATTCGCTAAACGGCCACGCTCCTGCCTAGGTCTTATCTTGGCTTCAAAACCCTTGGGTCCTTGCATTCCCAAATAAGGCATCCTGCGGACCGTCTTGGCTGACCACCCTTTCACTTTCCACCTGCTGTTCGGGCCAACCAGCGGTTTACCTTACAAAATAGAGTGCCCCCTTTGTGGAGACAGTACCTAGGAAGCGAGAGTTCAAAATGTTAAGATAATATTACGAAAAATCAAATACTATAATGAATATTAGCTATTAATAAATGAATGAATGGAGGCTCTCGGCCGCAACTCCATCTTCATAGAAACGGCTTCGTGGACTAAGTGCATACATTGTCACAAAGGAGATCAAGGATTTTGGGCTAAAAAAAAAAGGTGGGCGTCAATGCCTAACGAACACCCCCTAGCCAACTCAACCAAAATGCATGCCCCAGTGACTCAACTTATCAAAAATTAGCTGAGACTCCGCACATGGTCCCGCCATATATGGTGTTTAAATAGTCCCCCCCCCGCCCCAGGCTGGAGGGCTCTACTGGGGACAACAGGGCCACCGTGGGAAGTACCTGAGTATTCAAGTATTTTCGACATGTACAGCGTCTCTGTTGCGTCACGCAGCGACTGAAAATATCCTAGTGCACCTGCATATAATTCACTGGATCCAAGTATGTTGTCTCAACTTGAGCAGATAGCCCCACCCTACTTGTGAGTGTTGTGTTAGCTAGAGATAGGTCTGCAGAAGCTTTAAAAGTACATCTAGATAAGACCACCGCCACCCAGACCAGGTAGTCATGAATGAAAGTGCCAGCAGCTTTACGCTATTCATCGATTTTATTTTTTAGGTTTCGTTTTTTCTTTTTTTGTTTTTCTTCTTTTCTTGTGATCTCTTCGTTGCTTATTCTTGTTTCTTCTTTTGTTTCCCCTTCAGGATATTATAGGATATCGCCAATAACCTGGGGCGGGCTGATCGTCTGAGTTGTGGCTGCATGAGAACTAGGCGTCGCCTTACCTCCTCGTTGAGCTAGGCGCAGTTGCCTCTTTTTCCCCCTTCACTTCAAAAAGGGAATTTACTCGCATGGATGAGTTAGGGGCGTCCAGCAGGGCTGATGGGTAGTTTGAGTAAACTCTCTAAAGGACCCTTCCAGAGTTCTTCCTGAACGCCAGATCTGGCAGAGTGTGTATCCCTTGATGGTTTCATGCCCTGCGCATTGTTAATGGCAAACCGATTCAACCAACCACACTAAATGCCCATTCTTGTGATTCCTCTTTACACATATCGAGCGCCCTATTGCTTTTAAAACCTTTGTTAGACTCGTTCCGTTCTCTCCTTTTCCCCCTCCCTCCCTCCCTCTCCCCCTTCTTTTCCCCTTTTTTTTTTCTCCCTCCTCCCACTTTGCTCCCCTCTTTCCCCTCCTTCTCCTCTCCCCCCCTTCCCCCTCCCTCTCCCTCCTTTCTCTCCCTTCCCTCCTTTCCTTTCTCCCCCTTCCCCCCCCCCTTCCTCTTTCCTTTCCCCCCTCCCCCCCCCCCCTCTTCCTGTTTCCCCCCCCCCCCCTTCCCTTTTTCCCCTCGACCCCCTTTCCCCCCCCCCCTTTTTTTTTTTTTCCCCCCCCTTTTTCCCCCCCTTTTTTCCCGCACCCCCCCCTTTCCCTCTCTCTTTCCCCTCTCTCCTTTCCTCCCCTCCCCCCCTCCCCTTTCCCCCTTCTTCCTCAGCAAGGTTAGCGTTCGTCGCCGGATGTGTACATTACGCAGTTGCTAAGTTTCTGGAGATCCCAAGATTTTACACAGGTCTAGCCAGTCAGTTGGCCCAAGAAATATGAGAGCCCCCACCCCGCATCAGACAAGACATATTGGAAAAACCCCACCTTGTAAATAGATTTTATCTTCTCTCAGAGATTTGTCAAAGGTCGATGCCACCCCTTGCGTTGTCTCGTAAGGGATTAAAGCTTCATCAGCGACCACCTTGGTAAGAGCTAATCCACAATTTGACAATACACAGTATAAGACATTAGCCCACCTTGCTTACCTTCGCCCCCTTTCATTAGAAGAAAAGTCCCCTATAGATCCAGTATCCAATGCACAAGCTATATAACCTGGCTCTCTTGATCTCAGTGCTTCGGCTGAATTGGAATATCCAGAGCGGCTTGGTACATTATTGGAGTGTGCTTGTATTGCTTCTGACGACAAAGTCAGGAGTCACTCTTTGCACATGTAGGCCTACACATCCCTCTACGTACTTACCAGGCTCATCCAGGACCCAACATCCCAGGATTCTGAGGAGAGCGTCTTCCATCCATTCCCAGATGCTGTCTCCTCAGTCGCGCCACATATCATCGCGAAGTAACTCGAGAAAGGGAGGCAGTCAGCAGACTTGCGGCATCCACCAACTGGTATTTCGACCCCATACCCTCCAACACATATGGTATAAACTCCTGTAATAGTATGATCCGCTGCGGTGCCCGCGTTTCCCATACTTATGGCGAATCACTTACTTTGTTATTCTAACTACAGTTTCGACAGCTCGTTCCCAATTCAACTCTTTTGATGTCAGTTATCCCTCCGCCTACGGCTGTAAGTATTTATATATCAGCGCTAGAAACTCATAGAGGAGAGCATAGGCCATTCAAGCAAGTGTGGCCGACCCTCGGCCTTGACTCAATACACGTGAGCCATAAGCCACATGCGACATGGTCAACACACATGTGTTAGAATAGGGACTTTTTTAGTCGCCATCCGGGTCCACCATATTCACGCATAACCTTTCGGTATTTGACTTACTAAAGTCAAAAACGCTGAGAGCCTTATGGTTCGCATCTCTGCCTCTGGTCAAATATGCGATGTAGTTTTGAGCCGCTGAATTGAATAGCTGGTCGAAACGCCTTATAATGTGATTAGCGAGGGCTACTGATCTTGTATACACAACAAAAGCGACTTCCGCTACGGCAGGTGAATAAATAATTCCATTTTTCCAGCAGCCCCAGAGACATACTAGCGTCTAGGGCAATTCCTTTTCAGAGAGGCTTGATAGATATGTTACATTCAAGCCCAACCTCTGCTATGGCTCCTTGCAGGCGAATACGCATGCATGACCTTGTCTATCCTACCCATCCACCCTGTTATCTGGGCTAAGCCACAGCCTCGCTAAGTCCCATACATTGCTTGCCATCTGTATCTATTCACGGCTGAAAGTGGAGGAAGGGAACTGGGCTGTGGGCAAAGGCATTCCGTGGCTGCGTTGGAGCGCTGACTTCGACGCCTTCCGTTTGTCCCATCTTCTGTCTCAGTACAGTCCTTCAGTCACACGGCCCATCTCTCAACTACCTATTCCGTCTGAGATGCATTCAAAGAAAGAGGCTTGCCTAACATCTGCACGAAAAATTGTGGAATGAACTGTATGATGACCACCCTAACAGCACGTTTCGCGAGAGTAATTCGCCTGTATAGGGGAGGGTAGGTGTCTATGCCCCCGCGGGATACATCAGTTGTATACGCAGCCTTATGGGGGGCGGGTGCATTGGGGCGATGGTCTTTTCTGCGTCTACACTCTAGACACCCCTTTCTCAGATGTACGCACAAATGTCCCGACAGAAGCTCCCCGAAGCTCATTTCCTTGCAATGAAATTGGCAGCTATTTTATTTTTAAGTTTCAGAAGAGACAAGGTGGGGCTGCCTTGCCCCAACCCCTCTGCACCAAAAAACTGTCTCGCAATGTCCCTCTACTGGTGTTTGGGCTTTGGTCCTGAGAATAACATTATAACAGTCCATCCTATCGTACACAAAGCCAGATAGGATGACACCCTCAGCTCTGTCTGAGGACACAGTCTGCTCCACAGTCTTTGAAATCTAGCCCTATGCATTTTTAAACATTCTAGCAACGTTCAAAATTTTACTATACCTAAAGGCCACAAAGGACCATGCGCTCGAAAAAGATGGTATCAGACGCAAAGGCCGTACTAATACAAAGCAAGTCTTTTCCCTGCTGCTGTGTCGCATTCCATTTCAGACCTAGAACATATAAGCCTGGATTCTCAGGTCAAGGAGTGCAGTAAATATATTTATGGCTCGGCATATAAAGACCTCTAAGATATACCATGCATATACAAGGCACCGCGCATGGCGGGAAGCGATCCTGGATGAGTCTTTGTCATTATCTATGTCGCCCGATAATCTCACCCACGAGAAACGGTAAGCTCTCGGCATCGTGCGGCTTGCGGAACAAATTACGCACTGGCCACAGAAGCCCAGGAATGCAATTAGATATATGTGCATGCTATTGATGCCTCGGCTGCCTTGCACATACCTTTCAATCTGCCATGTCTTATGACCTCACATCTCCACTTTGCCGGCAGAGGACCCGATAAGCTCTAGAATGGACGAGAAACCGCTTCCCGCCAAGACCCAGTAGGAGCGCTATGGTACATCAGTGGTCAGGATAGTGATGCTTGAATCTCTAGCTTGTTCTTCTCCCAGTCCTTTCTGAGGCAGGACTGATGAACGAGCATTCCGAAAGACGAGCGTTGCATCCCAGGCCTCTCCGCCTCGGCCTGGATGGCTTTTAAGAGCTAGTCCTTCAAAGTCGCTGTGCGCTTGAAAATACGCTTGTTGCTTCGCAACACCTGTTCACTTTCAAGCGGGATATAAACAGCACCATAAAGAGGGCTGACCTTTCCTGGGTTCTACTCGCGGATTTATACACAATGAGTGACTTTGTCACCCGCCTAGATGTCCAAAAGGAATTCAAAACACTCCACGCGATTCACTATCTGATCTTCAAGCTGTTAATTGCCACTCGCTCCCCCAACATTATTGTGCAACACGCATGACTTACTCAAAAATCCTAAGTCCTAAGTTACCAGGTGAGCGAATACACCAAATTGTTGTGGCTTTTAGCGCGTCATGCATGATAACTGATGGTCTGACTCGTTTTCACACGAAAAGTACCCAATGCCCACACACATCACTCATAAACAGCACAATAGCGCGCACCCTTCATCACCCCAACAGGGCGTGTTGAATCTTCCCTCGATCGATGAGTGCCAGAATGAAAGACGATCAGATTTAATTCTACCTTGGTCACAATAGCGCTGCCTCCTGTTACTGATCCCTGGGCCTCCCAAATTCTGACCTTCTAGGCATATTAGGGATAAGGTAACAAGCCCCGTGTCCAACACTAGCCTCCACCTCCCCCCCCCCCATTTGAAAGCCTCGTATCAGGCATATGCGTGATCTTTCAACACAGTGCGAGGGCTGATACAGATTAGAAACTAAATGCTTAATATGCGCTCCGCAGCGAGGTGAGCTTCTTTGCGACGAGTTAGGTTTTTTTCCTAGCACTTGTGGTACTTGCTGCATGTTAAGTTGAGTTACACCCTGAAGTCCCATGTTAGTCCGTCTCCTCATACACTCCCTCTCCACAAGTTCTTCACCTCTCTTTTGTTAAGCGAATTAAACCGTTCCCACCATGGACACGACTTTGGACCAATTCCCCCTCCACCGTGTAGTACTACGCTCACTTTCAGACTTCTGCCTGACTCGCATTTCCCTCCCTCCGTTTCCCGTCGCAGGATTGCCAGTGTGAGATTGCTGTTCTTAACCACTTATAGCTTCATGGCCACTGTCGTTCTTCCATTTCAGGCATAAGGGTGCCCAGGTAGATGGCATACTGGCTTAAGTCCCCCAGAATAACATTGGTCCTCGTTTCTTGGAGCGCTTATGGCTTGTAAGTTGTTCAAATTCAACCGCTCTGGTCATTATATATGTGCCGGTTAGCCAAAAGCTGCTAAAAACTGATGCTGCTTGAAACCAGGAGACGCCCAAGTTGACTATGCTTTGTGTTCTTCGTCACTCGCCATCCACCAGGCTGTCTAGGCACAGTGCCCTGCTTAAAAACATGCGATCGAGACCGGTAGCCCATAAAGCTGCATAATGCGGGTCAAGGTGTCTTTCAGTAAGTGATAAGAATAATTCTGCAGCACTATTTCCATAAAATACGCAAAACCCACCGCTAGGCATGCGCCTTGATTCTCCAAAAGTGGGGAATTCCCAGATGAATGGGTGCGTTTTGAGTAGGCAAGGATTGCACTAGTTGATTTGAGCATACAGGCCCTTCACACTGTTTTACAGAGACGTTGACCGAGGAAGAAAGTTAGCTCTTGGTGACAAAGGAGTGCTGGACGCTAAATCGAGTTCTATCTCACCTCTCTCCACGTGTTCATCTACTACTCTCTTGGGCAGGACAGTCAACCACACCACAATTGTTCTAAGCTGCCCGTTTTATGGAGACCGTTTAATCTAATTGCTTCCAGGCGGCCCCACCCCTCAAACGGCGCTAGATGCCTATAGCTTTCTCTGAGCATGGACTTGCTCGAAGCTTGGTAGCACTTTCACTAGCTAAGCCCTAAAAAAATCTAAGCACTGCTGCAAGTTTACTCATCATGCAGTTTTCAGTGAACTGAACTGCGATTGGGCAGCAGGCGTGTACTTTCAGATGTACTCAAGGGCGGGCCAATCTGATGCCTCGGCTGCTAGCCAGTCTCTCGGGATGGTTTGTTCCTCCGGCTACATCCACCCCGTTTCACGGACAGGGCTTCGCTAGTTTATGTACAGCTTCACCAAGTATATGGAACTAGATCCTCAGCCATCTAGCCACAGAACCTAGACTTTACTATAAGTGACGTACCCAGGCGGCCAGAATAAAAGGAAGTAGGCACCTCAGTTATCACCAACCCTATACTGAAGCTACTGTGGGGCATAGCCCTCGCACCTGATCCATAGCAGACTCTTCTGATGCCTAGGTAGGGGCCCCAAATTGAATCCTTATGACCAAAATATGTGAGCACCAAATAAATCTCACCACGTATATATTGTTAGTTCCATAGTTCCTATATGGTGTTACAGTACTTAAGTATATTTAAGAGCATCTTAGTGGTGTCTCAAAATAGTACAGTCAAGTACACAGTTCTATTTAAGTATATTTTTAATAGTACTATTGATTATATTTAGTATACTTAGTTAGTATGTCAAAAATAGCACACTTTCAGTACATTAATCATGAGTGCAAAGAAGTGTACTAAGTATACTTAAATTAAATATACTTCAGTGTACTTTTTTTCTTTTGTGTATGGCTGAAGATCATGCTGGATTTGGTAACTCTGCAACCCAGTGAGGACAGCATGTAAGAACATACTCTGAACCAAAGCAGGGTTTTTCAGTCCAGACTCGGCTTCTTGAGAGGCAAATAATATTTTCTGCCTTAAGTCCAGCGTGTGTATCAGAAAGCTTTGTGGTGACTCTTTATAGTGCTGGACTTCAGTAGTGAGCTGTTTATACAATTCTGTTGTCCCTTTTTCCTGATAGTGAGACTTAGAATTTGTCTTAGAGTAGGCAAAGTAAAGTCTGCTTTCCCTTCCAAGTAGCTCCGCAACTGTAGCCCTTGTGTGATTGCTCTGATTACTGCATCAATTATTTCCTGTTCTGAAAAACCCTTGTTTAGTCTTTTTGGCCAGGTTCTCCAATTTGACCATTTATTTTAAAGTCTCAATGCCACACAGTCTGGATGGTTTGTCTCTGCTCAATAAATGGAGAGTTGACGAAATTAACTTAAGACTATGTTGCATTCACAACTGCTGGGGGATTGCTATTGGAACTGGCAAGAGCAGCAGTTTTACTCTGTTTCTGTTTTAATGATTGCTGTAATGTACTTATTTCCTGTTCGAGCTTCTCTTTTTCACTACTTAATGAACCTCCTTCAGTGGAGTTCATAGCAGGAGCAACTACTGATTCGTTCAGTTTTTCCTTAATGCTCAAGAGTTCAGCCATGCCACCATTCTCTAAGTCCCCTAGCTCCTCTCTCACTAGGTGGTTACTCACCAGAGATATAAGAGACAGACGTGTGTAGCTTACAAGATCTTTATCTGGAATGCCAAGGAAACCACTTCTATGAGTTTCTCCCTGGACAATGTGCATAGTATTTCAACAATTTCTTCCTGAATCTCTTCCAATGCTTCCATTGCTGCAGTATGAGTGAACGGTAAACGTTTTTTTTTTTAACTTTTAACATTAATCGCATCGCATCGTTTTTTTAAAAACAAACAACATTAGCTATAGACTTTCAGTTTAGAGTGAAACAGCCGAGGGTATCTAACAGCTAGGCTAACCGTATTTCAGGTGAACTGAGCATCGTTAGCAACAGCTAACTCTAAACAGTGGATACAGTAATAACAGAGGTAAATATGAGGTAACTGGTCATGTGACTGTATTAGTATACTAC
The DNA here is from genome assembly GCA_024036415.1 of Prochilodus magdalenae. Lineage (NCBI taxonomy): Eukaryota > Metazoa > Chordata > Actinopteri > Characiformes > Prochilodontidae > Prochilodus > Prochilodus magdalenae. The sequence continues at coordinate 12,419 of JAMWET010001335.1, read as the reverse complement.
ACTTTAGGTCTAAACCTGTTACTGTACTGTGTACTACACACTGGGGGCGTATACAGTGTGTAATACTGACTATTGTAGTATCCAGTATGCAGTTTAGCAGTGTACCATTTGGAATACAGGTGTCTGACATGAGGTGAAAATTAGATACTCCTATTTCGTCGCAATCATGAATCAGTATACCTCCAGCTGTATGTTTGTATCAAGCGGCTAATTATTTTCGTCCTCCTCTAAGCTGTAGGCCAATTACTCGCTCTCACCTGTCGGCAGCTGCTTTAGCTGAAGAGGATTTAGACTAAATGTCCAGTAAAAATAAAGATCATTTAAACTCTACAATCTACAGAGTGAAACAGTGAGCAGTTACAGAGTGAATATATCCTCCGACTGTGTGGATCTGTGGTAGATTATGGTCAGTGTCCCTGCTGCTGGGTTTTTACTGGGTTGTTTGTTAGCTGGTTGACTTTGGTTACTTGAGGTGAAGAATGGAGGCTAGGCTAATGCCTAATGTTAGCTGGTTGATACAAGACAGCTAGATAGTCTAGACAAGAGTACAGACTAACTGTTTTAACTTGACATAGTGAGAGACAGAGAGACAAGAGAGACTAGCGACGGCGGGCGGTAGTCGCGCCCCCCACGGAGACACTTCATTAGTGATAGACACAGCAGTGGTGCGTGCTCCGCCCCCCTCCTCCCCACCCTTAACTATAACACCCTTCTCTCCTCCACAAGGGCTTTTCTCCCCCCCCAGAACATTTGAAGGGGAATAGGAGCATTCGAGCAAGAAACAGATCACATCCTTATCAGATCAGTTTCCAGCATTAAAAGAATAATTAGGAAGATTTGATGGTCTAAATGAGCTGATAAGGGGTCAGTAGTGATTACTGAGCTGGGTCTGTACTGAATTACCCTGAGAACAGGAGCTCAGGAAAGATCTGTGGTGTTTCAGAACAGATCACTGGATCAGAACCTACATTACCTAACAGGGAACCTGTTTCTCTTTCTTACTGCTTTTTATGTGCCCTCTTTCTGTAAACCGGAGTTCACTAACACACACTTAACAAAACCAAGCATAAAACACAAATAAGAATCACAAGATAAACAATAGCAGAATAAATAGTTCTGTTTGTTATTTACTGGTGCACTAGAGTCTCCATGCATCACCTTACCTGAATCTGTTCCTGCAAGTGTTTGCCTGTCTGCTCCTGCCTGTGGCTGGGGATCTGTGTTGGTGTGTGTAGATCTGATACACTGGAAAGCTGATCAGACTCTCTGGAGACCTTTGAGTTCTCCATGTTTATACTTCTCACATGAATTCCCTCTTGATGTTCAGTCATAGTTAAGCAGCATCACATTTATATCTCCACATTAAACACAGAGCACAAAATAAACACTAAGAGACAGAAAGAAGCTCTCAGCAGTAGTAATTAAGGTCTGGTATATTAGCAGCACTGTGTTCATGAATGATCTGATCTCCTAGCACTGAATGCTGATATTAACTCTCCATTAAAGACGTGTTGCTGCTGTTTCATCGTTAGTCCACAACGTGGAAGCCTAGTAGAGGAAGATCTGAGACCTGATGCCACTCTGCTAATTTCTCATGATCACTGCATGTTCAGGTCACTGATTTGGTCCGGAGAATGTTAGGTGCTGATGTAGTGGAGAGTTTAGTTGAACAGACAGAACTTTATGAATGATTTCGGTTGATTTGCTGCGACTCAGAAATGGAGTTAAATAAAGGAACATAAAGGAAGCTCAATAGTAGACACTGTATCATATACAGATGTATATGGAGGTCTCAGTCTCACATGTAAATCTTTATGAGAGTGATTGGTAAATATGTATAGTGTGGATTTCTAATACTATCTTCACACCCTCCACCATTCTCTTCTGTGTAACCCGCAACTACTGAACTGAAAATCTCATCTTCACGAAATACAAACTGCATCACAGGAGTAAGAGTTAATGTATTGTAGTGAACCAAGGGGGAGGGCCAAGGAGTGAACATGTGTAAAACTTTCTGGCGATATAAGGGACAGAGATGGGGTCCTGGAGGAGCAAGTGAGCGCGACTGGAGGCACCTGCTGTTGACTGAGACCGCCGGGCGCCGTTGGTGGCGTGCTGCTCTGGCGAGAATGCTGAGATCTCCATTGTTGCTGTAACCCGATGTGACATCCACAAGGGCTTTTATGAACTGAACGACTGTTGGGAACTCTATTTTGTGCAAGTTGCCTTTTCTCTCCCTCTTCTCCCTGAGTGGTTAAACGCAACCCTGACCATTGTGCTACTCTACTGCATTCTGCTAATGGGTGTATGCTATCCATAGTTTTAACTTGTGTGTATACTGTGTATCGTCTCTTTGTCTCTTGTTAGTTGGTTTAGTTATCCACCCCTAATTCGATACCCTCGCGATACCCTGTTTGAGTGTGGCAGTGCTTATGAGTAGTCTTTGAGGAGCACGTGTAGTTGTGGATTGAAATGGGATTATTTCACAGTGTGTAACTTGAGGTGCATTTTATTAAGGTATGCGAAGGAAGGAATCGTGTTGGGGGCTGATTAATTGTGACCTTCCCTGACTCTATTAGAGCATATTTTTATACAGTGTCTGTTTTTATATATGTGTGTAATAAAGTGATTGTGTACCAGATTCTGTCTTCGGACATTTTGTCTCCCTCTAAACCGGACCTCCCCGGTTTAACAAAGATGGCGGCAGCGACCCTTTTTAACTTCTTCTATTTAACTTCTATTTAACTTGCTCGGCTGCTGGTTTCGCCACAGTATTTTAATTAAAATAAATTATATATATACACACACTTGTTCTGAACAAAACAGTAGCATGAATATACACAGATACACATTCTTAAATCATACCTACACAATTATTGAACTCATTTGCATATATTCTCTAAAATGCATGACTGAATAGTTTGTGTTTGTTTAATTGGGTCATTTTAGTGATTTTTTTTGTGATCTTTTATAGTTACATGAACTGTGTTTCTAAAGCCTCTGGCTCATATTCATTCACTCCCAGCAGTAATGGCAGCTTACTGCATGAACAGCTGAAGTGTCAGTAATGTTGGTGCTCTATTTGTGCTCAGCTTCACCTGACTGTCATATTTACATTCTTCCATAGACAGCATTCATGGCCGTGTCCACAGTAGTGCACTTCTTCTCACTGGATAAGTGTAAACCTCAGAACAGAATATTCCCAGGTTTTACCAGCACTTTCTTTTACACTCCTGTAAGGTGCAGGTGTTAGCCAGGTAGGTGTGAGAGACAAACTAAATACTGGGTAACGTGATAGTAAGTTTAGTAATGGTCATAGTCATACACCTATTCAGGTATGCTGGTTGAGTAAAACACAACAGAGACTGTTTTTGTTCTGACCAGCTGCACTTCCTCTAGCAGGGTACTTAGTGTGTAGGCTCAACAGCATTGTGAGAATGAACACTGATCGTGTACAGAAGGCCTGTGCATTGGCACTGCATTAGCCAGGCATTGCCACTTAAGGGTTTCATGAAGGTTGTATCTGGCCTACTCCACTGACATGCTGCTGATTTCATAAAGCTGATATTAGCTAAGCTTAACCCAGTGTTAGTTCATGTGTTGTGCTACTAGTATGCTAGACTGTTCTGATCTTACTCTAGAAATAAAAAAAAAACTGAACCCATCAAATCTGATTTATGAAATTTATCGAACACACTGTGCTCTGTGAAACTTGTTTTTTGAAGAAAACCATCTTGTAAAAATAAGGGTAACCGCAAAACAACTACAGAAATATCAGTATACAGCGCATACCATCATGTTACCCCAAATAATGACCAAGAAATCTGTACGTGTACCTTGTACCTACCTGGTTAATACCTTTATAACTTTAAGGACTGTGCAAGAAAGCAGTACCTACATTTAATGCTAGTTCATAAAGGTAAAATGATTAGTGATTGTTATATAGAGATATTATTGAAAATGTCTGATAGTAACATATTCCGAACTCAGTAATGTTGAACACTGAAGAAGAGAACCCATTAAAACCAAAAAGCTTAGAAAAGATTGTAGTGAAAAATAATGAACAGAGAGGTGTACCCAATTACTGCAGAACCTGTAACTGTACATTACTACAGGAGAACAGCTTTAACTCATACTGCTGTACAGTATCAGTTCAGTCTGTCATTAGTGTAACTGAGCCTGAATATAAAGATCTGAACTAGACATGCTGGATGATGAGGTAGTGAAGTCCAGTCCTGATTCTGTAGGTGATTTAGTCTCTCTTTAAAGAGAGCCAGTACTGAGTGATGTAGTGTATCTGTCACACAGACTATACAGTGAACTACGGTGGTCTATTATGAGACCCTCAACACCTTTAAATGGTATGTGTTAATCTGTGCATATGTGATGGATAAAATGATATCCCTGTATGTACAAACAGCATCACAGTAACAAGCAGCACCTTCCAGCCTGTGTGTTCAGCAGTAGAGCAGCACTCTCAACATGAGAGTCTCCTACTGATCTCCTCCTGAGCAGCTCCTCCTGTATATTTATAGACCTCCTCCAGTAAAGTGCTACTCAGTTCTCTAACTCTGAGTCTTAGTGTCTCCAGCTCCATGTCTTTCTCCTCCATCTGCCTGCTGAACTTCTCCTCCATCTGTCTGCTGAACTTCTCCTGCATCTTCGACATTAACACAAGAAGTCTCTGCTGGAGTTCAGGCAGGAGGATCTTCATGAAGTTTCTCTCTGCCTCCATTCTGGCTTCTCCTTCATATGTCTCCCTGATCTCCTCCATCTCCTGTCTGTGTCTCTCCTCCATCTTTCTCCTATCCTTTTCAGTCTCTTCTTTCAGTCTCTCTAACTCCAACTGAACCTCATTCCTCTGCTGAATCTCTCTCTCCACCTCTCTCTCCAGCTCTACCTTTCTCTTCTCATCTCTTTCCTCTTTCAGCATTTCCTCTAGTTTAGTTATTCGCTCTTCATGCTGATTTAGTTTAGTATGAAAGTGAGCAGCTGATTCTGTAAAGTTCATGAAAGTCTCCTCTACACATCTCTCCATTTTCTCTCTGGTTTCTCTTTCTTCTCTTTCTTTCATCTCCTCTCTTTCTCTCTTAATTCTTCTCTCTATCTCTCTGATCTGAGATTCTGTCACCAGGTAGATCTCACTGCTGTAGAACTCCTCTCTGTTTCCTTCCACCATCTTCTCTATCTTCTCCAGCAGCTCTGAGGTTTGAGAACCATCTCCACACTCCTTAATGTTGAGACAGTGAAACCTGTTCCCACATTTCTCTACAAGTCTCTGGATCTCTGGTTTCCTGACTGGAAGAAACTCTTCAATGTTCTTCTCTTGGACTTCATCAGTAACAGTGAAAAGGATCATGGTGTTCCTCCAACATCTCTCTCCAAAGATCTCCTCCATTTTCTCCAGCATCCCCTCTCTCCATGTCCTGTAGACTGCTTCACTGGTATGACTAGGAGGAAGGCTGTGGGGTTCCCTGGGGCAGAGACAGATGGGACACAGTGTCCCACGTCCCTGTTCTCAGCTCCTCCAGAGAGAGTCCAGGACAGAACCCAGTCCAGGAGTGTCCACCACAGTCACCTGCCTCCCAGCCACCTCCCCCTGTCTGCTCTCACTCTGCTGCCTCACTGTAGACGCTCCAGCCTGGCTCCTCTCCTCTCTGCCCAGGATGGTGTGTTACCTGCTGCACTCTTCCCCACATCCAGTCCTCCCAAGCAGCACCAGCCGGAGTTTCTGCTACAGGAACTGACACTGGAGAGGCTGAAACTACAGGATTCTCCACTCACTGCAGATCAACAAGAATGAGGATTTAAATCTCTTTATTATATGCTGATGATTATTCTGTTCAGAGAAATGTAGAAGATATTATATGAAGCTGGAATTATTTACTGGATGGAGGAAGATCATCTATACTGTGTCTTCTCCTGAGTGGTGCTGCAGATTCTGGAGTCTCTCCACTCACTATGAAACAGAAGAACCCATTCATATAATTAGACTGTTATTTGAGCAGATTTGTAGATGGTATATAGTATGAAAATCTCTATATGAGTTTAATGTGTTGCAACAAAATGATAAATCATCTAATCATCTAATTATATAATACTATAGAGAATATAGATATGATGTATTTTACTTGGTGTATGATATAATTTACGATAATAAGATATACCCACTATTTCCTATATGTAATAATTTTAATAATATTGATTTTGTAATTTCATGTCAAAACTGTTAGTATTACCTTTACAGGTTGGAGGTACCTAAACTCTTTGCTGTTTTCTTCTTCTGGCTGAAACTGATGAGGTCTGGATCTGATCTTCCCTGCAGCTGCTTGTTTCTCTCCCTCTAGACGTCTGTCTTTCTCCTCCACCTGCTTCTCTCTTTCCCATTAGCTGTAGTGTTTTCTCTCACTTAGAAGTTTATCCTTCTCTTCAAGCTGGTTTGTCTTTTTCCCCCCTCAGTTCAGTTTTCTGTTGTTCCAGTAGGATCATCATCTCCTGTAGTTTGCCGGTCTTTGTCCTGCAGGTTCCTTTCTCTCAGTGTGTCCAGCTGCTCTTTTACTGCTGTCCACGCCCCTCTTTCACTGTGGTCCTCCAGTATAGTCTCTTTCTCTTTTCTCCTCTCAGCAGTTTGATCTGATTCTTCTCAGTTGTGTGTACGTTATCTTTAAGCTGTTTATTAACACTTTCAAATCTTTCATTTCTCTCTTACTTCATTTAATAATGAATCTCTCTCTTATCAATAATCTCTAAATGATCTTTTTTTTATATGTCGCATGTCGAGTCTTTTTCTCTTTCAGTTTTATGTCTTTATCATTCAGTTCTTCTTTTTCATCTCTTTTAATATCTTCCATCTTTCTCCTCCACAGTCTTCTCTCACATGTCCCTCATCTGTGTTCTGTGATTCTCCTTATGTCTTTGTTGTTTGTATCAGTTCATCTTGTGTCTTGTGTGAGAAGTTTATCTTTCTCTTCTCAAATAGTTTGTCCCTTCATCTGAAGTGCTGTTGTAGTTTCTATCAAGAGTCTGTTTTTTTTCTCCTGGACTTGTTGTTCTTCTATCGGGGACTCCAGTAGCTGTGTGTCTCTCTCAGTTATGATGTTGGTTGTTGTCTTCGGTTCTTCGAGCTGTTTGGTTCTTTTCAGTTAAATCTGTAAGAAACATCAGTTTCCAGATTTTCCCATCAGATTCTCAGCTTATTACCACAAGTTTACAGTTTACCAAGTTTACAGACACACGGTACTGAGATTTAATGTCAGAGAAAGTTGGTTTATTAGCTGATAAGGGAACAATAAAGCAGAACAGACTTTATTTCTATTGAACAAAGCCTGAACACAGTTTCCCAGTTTATAGAAGTACAGTACTGAGATTTAACATCAGTAAGTTTATTAGCTGGTAAACAAACATATTGATGTATCTCTCTCTTATACAAAGCCAAAAAAAAAAAATCAACTGCAATAAAAAGGAGTCAAATTAATAAATAACTGAATAAATTCAGAAATTTATTAATAACAATTACACCATCAAGTTTACTCAGTTTACTACTAATTACATAAAGATTACTTGTAACAAATGGAGACAAATAGAATTAACCAGAAATATATTCTAATATACAAACATAAATATATTATAATATTCATTAATATATCTCTATAGCTTGGAAATAATTTAAGATAAATAATAATTTTGAAATGAAGAAAATAATGGGACTTAATTAATAATACACTACCAGTCAAAAGTTCAGACACACTTGCAGCATGTTTTTCCTTATTTACAATATTTTCCAAATTTTCAGTCATAGTAAAACAAATCTAGACCATAATGTAGCTCATAAAGAATTATACAGAGAACAAAAACAAGTGTAACCAATCAAAAATGATTTAGATTCTTTAAATTTCCCTTGTTTGCCTTGTTCCTGGTTTACACACTCTTGGTATTCTCATCATCAGGCCAGAGTTTAGTTTTCAGGGCTTTCCTGGCCAGTTCCCTATTACAACCCATTACACGAAAAGCTTGACTGTGGAACACACTAGAGGGCGACTCTGAGTGAGTCCTCAGTAAAATAGAGGTACTGAAGCTGAATGGGAATAAAATAAAAAAATGTAAAAATCTTTTTTTTCGTCGTACCTGCAATGTTTGTGGTTAAGCTCTTTATTTTAATCACAAGAAAGTATATATATTTATAATTATATATTCCTTTAAAAAATAAAGTGTGGTTAGCTCTAGTTTTTATACCGGGCAGACGGTTTTTATGCAAGTAGACGTTAGGCAGTAGACGCTACTGCTACTGAGAGCTGACTGGTTGATGAGCTGATCAGCTTCAGCTCACTGGCTGAGTAAAGTGGTCACTGAGATCCTGACTCTACATGAGACACTGTTAGACAGTGCTGTATCAAGGAGCTCAGTCAGGGCTAGAAACACGACGCAGCAGTGCTGAAGCTGCATTTTATAAGGGAGGAATTAAACGTTTCCTGAAAGGCTCCATTAGAACCCATTCCATTTTAAGAAACACCACACATCAGGACGGAGAGCGCCATTCCTCTAGCATCTGACAGAACCACAGGATACTGAGTGTCGGTTCTCTTCAATCTCTAAACGTTCTCTGAGAATAGCTCCGGTAGATTTTCCAGCAGGGCTGAATAATATAACCACATACTTGCCCACATGCCCAGCGTCTGACTGGTGCTGTATGTTCATAATAAAATTATTCTATTATATAATAAAACACAGTTAATACGGACTGTGAGACTGAGACTGCAGAGCTGAAACCTGAACACTCACCAGCCTCCTGTGAATGAAATGAACACTTCTCAGGGTTTCAGTTTCAGTCTGTAGATCAGAATTCTGCTGCTGAGCTGAAATGATAAAGACGGAATATTAATTTTGAGACAGACAGATATTTTCCTAATCAGTCTGTGTGTTAAATTCTTACCTGTGTTGGTTATAAGCTGTAGTTCTTTCTCTTCTCTCTCTTTCTGCTGACACGGGTGAGTGTTCATGTTTTCTGTTGTTCCAGTAGGATCCTCATTCTCCTGTAGTTTGCTTGCTCTTGTCCTGCACAGTTTTCCTTTCTCAGTTGTGTCAGCAGTCATTTACTGCTTAAACCGCTACTGCTTTCAAAAACTAAATTTTCACTGTGTCCTCCCAGTAGAGTCTCTTTCTCTCTCAAGAGCAGTTTTGATCTGGTTCTCCCAGTTGTGTGGTCTTTATCTTTTTAAGCTGTTTATTAAGAACACTTTTCAAATCTTGTCATTCTCTCTCTTTTAATAATGAATCTATATTATCAATAATCTCTAAAAGATCTTTTATAGTCAAAAGCCAGTCTTTCCTCCTCTTCAAGTTTATTGTATTATCATTTCAAGTTCTTCTTTTTATCATCTTTTAATTCTCCATCTTTCTCCACAAGTCTTCTCTCCATTGTCGGGGGGCTCCTTTCACTCCATCTGTGTTCTGGTGACTCTCCTCTAATGTCTTTGTTGTTTGTATCATGGTTTCAATCTTGTGGTCTGTGTGAGAAGTTTATCTTTCTCTTAAAAAAAACTAATATAGTTTGTCCTTCATCTGAAGAGTATATTGTGTATGTTCTTTGAGCTGTTTGGTCTTTTCAGTTAAATCTGTAAGATAAAAATAGAGCAGTCTTTCTCAGTTCACAGTTTACCAAGTTTACAGATACCCAGTACTGAGATGTAACAAATGCAGCTTAACACACGCTGATGATTTTCAACTTCATAAGGACCTTCTGAGATGCTTATCCAACAGAAAATCCTGTTCACACACAGTATGATTTATTCAGATAAAAAAAACGAATGTGATTTTGAAAGTAGTGGTCCCTTCACACCAAGACTAGCCAAGCATGACTAGACTACCTGAGGAAACTCTGTGGTAGATGGTGCGGCCTACTTCCCTAAGAATTTAAAAACTGGAAGTTGCCTCTGTCTCCATGCTTTCTCCACCGTATTCGGAGTGAGGGACATTCTGACGGAGATGAGTGTGAAGCAGTGAAGAGTCTGAATCGAGAAGCATCAGTTTGTTTAGCAGCATTAAGCTACGTCAGCGCTGCTCTCGCAGAAGCAGCTGCTGTAAAGCACGAACTCTGGGGGGTGAGAGCTGCTTTTCTGTATGTCCCGAACTGCAACTGACAGCTCGTCAGTTTTTCATGATTGGGGATACAATAAACGATCATTAGTGACGGTACAAGGAACAAAACCAAAGACAGACAATGTTTTTACAGGATGTTGTGAACTGAATCCAGACTTGTGCATCACTACTGATTATTTTCACTGCTAATGCTGGTGCAACATGGAACAACAGAGTACAATGTGCAAACATGAAGTGTAGAGTATGTGTGTGAGTGGGGGTTTTAGATCAGTCCTCAGATCAGCCCTCAGATCAGTCCTCAGATCAGTCCTCAGATCAGTCCTTGTGAGTTTAAAAACCTGATCGCTTGAGGAACAAAGCTGTTGCAGAGTCTGGCAGTGATGGCATGGATGCTCCGGTACCTTCTGCCAGATGGCAGCAGTGAAAAAAGTCTGTGTGAGGGATGGGTGGGGTCGTCCACAATGCCGGTGACTTTGCGAATGCAGCGTGTGGTGTAGATGTCCATGATGGAGGGGAGGGAGACCCTGATGATCTTCTCAGCCGTCCTCACTATACACTGTAGGGTCTTGCAGTCAGACTATGTTTCATGCCCAACCCCTTTGCTGATTCGACATTGCTGCTTAATTTGTTCAATACTTTGTATAAACTTTGGCTTTTAACTCTGCTATAATTGATCCAGAGTCTTTTTGCCTGAAACTTAGTTTTGTCCACATTCAGAGAGAGGTTGGTTGGTTCTGCACCAGTCTGTTAGCAGACACAGCTCCTCCCTGTATGCTGACTCATCATTCTTGTTGATCAGACCCACCACTGTCGTGTCATCAGCAAACTTGATCATGTGGTTTGAGCTGTACTTTGCAGTACAGTTGTGAGTCAGTAGAGTGAACAACAGAGTACACGACCATGAGGGGGGCGGTGCTCAGTATGGTGGTGCTGGATAACTGAGGTCTGTCAGTCAGGAAATCCAGGACCCAGCTACAGAGGGAGATGTTCAGGTCCAGTAGGCTAAGTTTTCCAATCAGCTGCTGAGGGACGATGGTATTGAATGCTGAACTGAAGTCTATGAACAGCATTCAGACGTAGGTGTCTTTATTATCCAGGTGGGTGAGAGCCAGGTGGAGTGTGGTGGAGATGGCGCGTGAGGGAGCTGGTCTTTAATGTGCCTCATGACGAGCCTCTTGAAGCACTTCACGATTATGGGAGTGAGTGTAATGGGACGGTAGTTATTGAGGCAGGGCTTCTTAATGGTTGTGACTCACAGACATTCTCTTTTTCAGTGCCAAAACATAAGATGGCAGACAGACAGGCTGAAGGAGGGCAGCAGGGCTTACTTCTGTCTCCTACAGATTGCCCTGTCTCAGTCTGACCTATGGTATTTCTCTCTAATTGATTTGTGCACTGAAACTGATTATTAAAATACAGAACAAAGTGAATCCGGTATCAGTTCAATACGGAACACGTCTTTTAGTTTCCCCAATAAAAGAGGATTCCATATTTTACAGCTACTTAATTAAATACTGTTATAACTGAGTTACATTCATTAATGTGGTTTATAAAGATCTACTGTGGTTAAACCTGGAACTCACCAGTCAGCTGTGATGAAATGACACTTCTCAGGGTTTCAGTTTCAGTCTGTAGATCAGAATTCTGCTGTGCTTAAATGATAAAGACGGAATATTAATTTGATCAGACAGATATTTTCTAATCAGTCTGTGTGTTAAATTCTTACCTGTAGTTGTTTTAAGCTGTAGATCTTTCCTCTTCTCTCTCTCTTATCCTGCTGACGGGGTGAGTTCAGTTTTCTGTATCTCAAGGGTCTCAGTCTCTTTCACCATTTGTTCTAAGTTTGGTCTTTCAATCATCTCCTGAAGGAAGTTTCTCTCTCCTCATCTTTTCCAGCATCTTCTCCTTCATCTGAAAGAGTCTCTGTGTTTGTAATCAGAAGTTTTTTTTTTTTTTCTTGATTAGTTTGTCTTTCTCCATTCAGTTGAGTATTTCCTTCTCTAAAAAATCAGTTAACATGCTCTCTTTGTCTTTAAGAAGTTCAGACAGTCCTGATACCGTGTCTGGTGAGAAACACATTCATTAAACATTTCAGAGGGACACAACTGAGCAGCACACTGATTCATATATAACTGATCATATGTCCCCATAAAACTCAGGGACTGCTGGTGATCAGGATCAGGGAACTGCAGCACAGAACAGCAAAGAAGCTGAACCACCAGAACCTTTCAGTCTAGTACCCAACAGCAGATCCTAAAGACCTTAGAGTATATGTAGCTCTCTGCAGCATCGCCGTAAACATCTACAGTAGTCCAAACCTCAAT